>JAMYXO010005624.1:0-15103 GCA_033310375.1 Conus canariensis
ATTTTAAACCCCCTTGTCTGGGGGCTGATAACAAATGCCAAAGTTTCTTTTTGGGTATAGCTCCCGGGACAAATCATTTTGTTGTTTCCGTATTCCTGAGTTTTTTTTTTTATTTTAAACTGTTTAAAATGGCACATTTACTTTGTGAATGAGAGTCGGGGGTCAGGGTTGGGAGCTGTCTGTTTCCCTCCCCCCCCTCTTGATAATTTGCCAAGAGGGGCAAAAAAGAATATTGACAGATTACTTCCCTCAACTGATCGAACCCCAAAAAAAAGGGCTTAATCAAAGAATCGGGCAAGAGGAAGGGAAATTCCCAGAGGGGATAAAAAACTTTTTTAAAATCCGCCCAAAAATGAAAGTTTTTTACATTTTCCAGGGATGGCTGTAAAGAAAAAAACAGTATTGTGCTGTCTGAACACGGCCCTCCTTTTACACCCATTCTTACTTTTAAAAGGGGGTTTTTAGAAGCTCTGGTGCTTTCCCATTCATGTCCCTAAACGAAACAATTTTTTAAGAGTTTTGGGGACTTGCTATGTGAGACAAATTTTTTTACACAGACTCCATAAACCTTGTTAAAGGAAAAGAGATGCGATTTTTGAATATTGAATAAATTTAAACCCCTTTTTCATCTGACCCAAGTTTAGGGGGGAAAGTTTTTAACAAAATTTCGGGGGTTTGTTTTTTGGGTTGTTTTTAAAGGGTTGTGTGAATATTTTTTTTCTCTAAATTTTGTTTTTCAAAGAGTGTGATTTGATTTAACATGGGATACCCTGATGAGAGCAACAATACCTTATCTTTTTCCCATTCGAGTCACAGTCTTCTCCCAAAAAAAACAAGAAAAGGTCTTGTCGAATTTCGACCGGGGCAGCTCCTTTCCCCCGTGAAATTTGGGGGCCGCCCCCTTTTCAACCTTCTCTTGGTGCTGGTACTGTTTTTTGAGGTTTTTGTAATTTCAAAATTTTCTTTTCTTTCTCCATGTTGAGGGTGTTGTTGGGGGGTCTTTTTTCCTGCCATAAAACAACTTTTTTGGTTTTTTTGCTCATCAAAGGGGGCCCTTTGTCCTACATACACTGTTGTTCTCTGGGGAGGGATTTTGCTCAAAAGGTCTCTAATGCTGTAAGTGCTCAGGACAGTCGGGGGTTGGGTCGCTCCAAAAAGGGATTGTAATTTTTCCTTCAGTCCTTTTGGGGTACCTCCTTCACCCTGGAGTATCGTTGGTCTGCTATTGCCTTGAAATTGTGCTCCTTCCTAAAGGCTTGTCTGTTTTGACCAGTCTGCCTTTCTTTAATTCCACTGACCCCTTCCTTGAGGGGCGGCCGCCTGTCATATAGTTTCAACGTACAAAGATGGTCACTCCACCCAGCGGGTGACCCCCCGTCGCAGACTTTCTGAATGTTTTGGTGCAATTGCAAGGTCTGGGGGCAGTGGTTTTTCCATTGCTGAGAGGCGGGGGGTTGGTAAAATGGATTATTGATAAGGATCAGGTTCCCCCCTTTATCCATTTTTTGAAATTCCTCATGTTTGGGTCAGGTTATCCCCAACTTGGGAGTGGCTTTTAAGTCGCCGTATCATTTTCGATGGTCAGTGGAAATGGGGTTGTTGCGGTCTTTGCAGGGGGGGCGGGAGCTTTTATGACTAACTTCTTTTCCCTGGTTAACTGTTTGCTGTTATCTCCCAATCCTTTTGCCGGGATCATTTGCGCACAAGCAGAAAATTCCCCGTTCATCGTTGGTGCAGCCCATTTAAAAAGTTTTTTATCCTTGAGGTGAAGCGGGGGGGACATCTGTGGGTGTGTTCCCGGGACACGATTTTTTCCCGATATTTGATTTGATTTTAACGGGGTACACCCTAATTGGGGTTTTTTTGCAGGCGGTGGGTGGGCTCAGCAACATTTTACCTTCCCTTTCACCCCTCCCTTTTGAAACTCTTCACTCAATTCTTCTTTCAAGGGCCCCTCACATTCCACGTGAAAAGAAAAGGGTGGTTTGCTGGTTTTTCCCCCCGGGCTGACCCAGGGTGCTTGTTTTTCCACCCCGTTCTCTTCCTGTTTTTCTCTCCATGCTGTGTTTGGGCCCTTTGAGCTGGGGCCGGGGCAGTGCCTGAAACCTGGGAAGCACCATATTGCCCTACTTCCCTTAAATTTTGGGTGAGGCAAGTTCGGTCTTCCCCTGTCTTGGACCTGCAGAGTCCCCCCGGGGCCTCAGCCAACACATTCTGATTTCAAGACTCAGGGTTGTCTGTTACGCTGTTAAAATTTGTGCCGGTTTAGACCCCAAATTTTTTCCTTTCTTAGCATGGGTTCACACACCTTCTTCTATTTTACCAGTGAACCCCCCAAGTGCAAGGCTTGTGGACCCAATCCCCCAACAGGGGAGCGCCCTACTTGTATACCCGAGCGGGGGGAATGGTTAATTGGGTGCCAATTTTGGTCTCTTTCTCAATACACCCATTTTGCTAAATTTTTCCCCTCACCCGGCCATGGAAAGGCCTTCCCCCCCCGGGTGCTCTCCACACTCTACCCCCAGTCCTGGAATTACAGCGGGTATCTGAAAGTTTCCCAGGTAGGCCTTGATTGATTTGCCCCCTTGGCAAGGGGCACGGGCGGGGAAGTGATCGGGATAATGCCACACCAAGGGGTCAGTATGCGGAAGGGAAAAACCCGGGGTTCGCACCGGGGAAGAGGGGGCTGCTCTGCCCACCCCTATAAAGGGTATTTTTGGGTGAATGCAACAACAATTTGACAAGCAAGGGCAAGGATTTTTTTTTGCTGATAATGTTATAGATTTGTCTCCAACCCAAATTTTTTTCTGGCTAGAGCGGCAGTGGCTGCATGGTCTGTTTTGACTTGCTCCTTCAAGCAGTACATTTTCTTATTTTTTTTTATCTGCCCCCTTTTCCTGCTGGGGTTTTAATCGCTCCTGCCCTGGGTTTTTCCCCTTGCGGGAAAACCGGGTTTGATTTGGTAGGGGGAAAAAAAAAACTCACAAATTATAGATGGGCAAAGACACCCAAAATTTGGTGAGGATACAATGCATATTATCTATATGTGAAGAAAAAAAAAAATAATTTTCTTACCCTCTGGGGGTGAAAAGGACTCCATTTTTTTGCTTTTCACATTTCGCACCCTCAAAAATATAAAAACTAAGTGTTCCTTAGCAGTAGAAAATTTTTACATCACTTCTGCACACTGGGGTCACTGAAGACACGAAGATAAATACTGAATCACAACAGGTATGAAGAACGGAAAAAACAAAAAAATGTGTTTTACAGGAAAAACAAAAAAAAAATTCACTGTGCACAAAACACTGGGTGAATCCGGCATTTCTTTTTTCGGGAGTGGAAAAGCCAGGCAAGGATTTTCATCCGGGGCACAGTCACACACTTTAAAACCAGGGACTGAAATTTGCTTTTGTAGAGATCCCCCTAAAAGTCAAGGCAAAGATCAAAAAACAGCTTCTTCCCCCACTTAGGGTTTTCCTTTTGGGGGGATGTACCCAAACCATCACTCAGTCTATCCTCCAATATCCTGTACTGCTGCTGGTTTTCTCCTCAGGTGGGCCTTTGTAAAAGCAATCAGGTGGTTTGGCACACACTGTCTCAGCATTGGACGGTTTTTTGTCCCCCCACCTCACCATTTTTCAGTTTCATCAAATGAAATTCTTGGGGATTTGTCCATTACGCTACACCCCCCCTAAATTTAGACCACACTACGCATGATTTTGAAGCAGATGGATAATGAATTTCAATAAAGAGACAATTGAAAAGAGGTCTCTGGTAGACTCAAAAATTCGACCTACCCTTTTTCCCAAAAGCCTGGCAGATTTGGTTTTCCCACCTACCATTTTTGTTTTTTTTTTGGTTGTGTAGTGGATGTACATTTTTTATGATGGTGTGGGCATGGGCCCATTGGCGCATTTGTGTGCCCGTTGTGTTGTCTGCATTATTCGGTTGGTTTTCTGTCAAATGGTGGCATTTGGTGTTGTGTGTAATTTTGTGGGTTTGGTGACCACGTACGCATATAGGGATATTTACTAACGTGGATTGTGTTTTTTGTAGTGGGGGTGTTAATGCAGTGTGGGGGATTGTGCACTTATGTGTACGTGTGTGTGCCGTGTGGGGTGACAGCACAATGGTATATGTGTGGGGTAAAGCAACGAAACGTACCGCACCTTCTGTGGTGTGTGTTGTTGTATGCATGCGGAAAAAGTTCAAGAGACTTAAGAACAAGACCATTAAAACGCATATAATTTGCCCGCACACCGCGCGGACACACATTTCAATAACAATAAAAACAACAACCCCCCCCCTCAAACACATCCCCCCACCAAAATACACACACCCCACCCACCCACACAACACACCACACACGCACCCCTCTCACAACACACTCCCACCAGCGCTTCCACACACGCTTGGGGCTGAACACCCGGCATTCCCCACTGATGACACACACACAACACACACATACACACACCATACATCACCCTCCTCCCACACAACCACCACCAGCGCTAGCACAATCATATATCCCTGGACCTCTAATTAAAAAGCGGGAAAAACCCCACTGATGGACACACCAGCCAAACTTTTACTTTTCGCTGGGGGCCCTGGGATTCAAATCTTATCCGTTTCATTTTTTCTTTTTGTGTCTGTTTTTTGGAAGGCCCGTTAAATTTGCCCAATCCTTTGGGGTCTTGCAAGGGTTTGGGCCGGGAAAATTTTTCAAAAGGGTTGTTTGGGTTTGGGAGCTTGCTCCCCTAAGTTATTGCGGGCCACCCTTTTTCCGGTGGAAAGAGCTTGTATGTGCGGGCCTTTTTTGGGAAATATTTTCAATTTTTTTTTGAACAGACGCCAAAGCTTCCCTGCTTTTGTTTTCCTGCCGCCAAAGGGGGGCCCCAATCTTTTCCCCGTTAAGGGGAGACACCATATAGTTCTCCATGGAAGGCTGCACATTAGTTCATTCCAAGCGGGCTTCCCATTCCAATTTTCACTTTTGAATAGGTTCATGGAGTCAGTCATTTATGGCTTTTGATTTAAAAAACTGGCTTATGAGTAAGCCATGGAGCGCTTGTGTACGCTTGTACCTCCATTTTTTAATTAAGTTGTAAACTGGGCACCATTGTTTTCCGAATTTCGGCCATTTTTGCTTCACGGCCCCACCTCATTTCCCTTTTGGGTGAAAAACCATCATATATATTAAAATGTAATCTTTACCAACATCTGAATTTCTGCTTTGGGTTTTCTGCTTCGGGCCTTTTCCACAATGTCTTCCAAATTTTCTGAGTGATAGAAATTTTGGGTAGGGGTGCTTCAATTCTGGATTTTTTCTCCCTTTCCCTTTGGGTTTTTTTTAAATTCTGCTAACTGGAACAAGGTATGTTTCTTCTGCCTGTCCCATCCATTTTTTTTCCCCACGTCCAGCCAGGCCTTTTGTTTCCTTACCCCCGCTTGGGGGTTTTGGGGGTTTCAACTCTGAAAAATTTCCTTCACCCGTTCCCCTTGGTCTTGTCTCATTGAAGGAAGGCACAGGGATTGCATATTTGAAGGTGTGTCCCTTTGTGGTTACCAGGTCAAACCACTGCTTTATTTTGAATTCTTTCTAATTTTAAAGGTTGCTGTGGACTTTTTTAACCCTAATCCCCAATTATCACCGAGTCAAATGCGTGATAAGTCGGTAAATGGCATTGTTCAATGCCTTTTGCTGCCATTGCTTTCATGGCAGATAACCCTTTTTTTGCTTTTAAAACAATATTCCAACATTTTCCAAAAGGGTTTAGCATTCTGCAAAGCCTACCCCCAAATAGCTGGGTTGTCATTTGATCAAGGGTATTCCACGAAGGAAACTGGTGAGGTACTTGCCCCTGATGTCTTGTTGTTAAAGGAAATTTTTTAATTCGGGGCTTTTGTAGGGGGTTTTGGAGAATCTTGGGGAATCCATAGAAAGTTATGAGGGTCAAATCCAATCCCAAACATGGAGACGGTTTGTCCCGAATGCCGCAGCACCCCATCGGTAAGTGTCTTACGGGACTCCATGGGGAAAGGAGTTTCCATGAAACAGAATGAATTTTTTGATCTTTCCAATCTATTGCAACGCTAGTGTTTTTCCCTTTCTTTGGGAAAACCCTTTCTACACTTCTAGGAAAAAACCCGGCCGCTTTTTCCCTTCTTTCCCGTTCTGTCCTTTCTTGATTGATGGGGGGATTTGGGGATTTCAAGTTTCCTTGCGAGTTTTTTTGAGGTTGTTCCAGGGCTTTCCTGAATATTTTGCATAGTGGTAGGGTAGCCATTTACTGATGATGACTTTTCCCGGGGCTTTGGTTAAAACTTTTTCCCATAGCGTTTTTCCCAGTTTCTGGACATAGCCTTTTCAAAACTTTCCTGGAGAGACGAAAGTTTGGCTCCTCCTCTTCTGAACCCCGTTGTTTGCATCCCGTCTTGTCTGGTCCTGGAGCCTACCTTTGACATCGGGCTAGGGTCACCCCATTCGATTCTGTATTTCTCATCAAGCCGTCGAGCATGGGTTTAATTGGTCAAATATGAAAAATAAAGTAGTGCTGCTGTACTCGTCTCAATAAAAAAGGGGAAAAAGGTGGCAAAAAGAGTACCGGGAGAGGGCGGGGAAAATATTACCCCTTTTCCTCCGGACTTGCCCCCTCCACGCAACATGCCCGCACCCAACACACAAAAATGATCATAGAATTTTTCTTTTCTTTCCTTTGTATCTTTTTAACCCTTTGTTTGAATAAACATTCATGTGTAGATGCACAGTTTGGTGCTTTTACAAGAAAAAAGAAACCAAACCTGGATTTTTTTATTAATACCACCCATAATACTTTAAATTTCCCCTAAATTTTTTAATTTAAGTTTATTCTTAATGCAAAAACTGGTTTTTGCACAGTAAACATAAAAAAATTTATCCGGGGATACACAAACATACCCATGCACACAGACAAAACTAACGTATACTGTTCTCTCTCAAACCCCCCCCCAACACACACACCACACCACACACACACACCCCACACACACACACAAGTAATGCAAAATATCAGTACTATAATCACTAAATCCCTTTGTTTTTCCCTCCCTTCCTCCCCCCCCCCCCCCCCCCCCTTTCCCCCCTCCCCCCTACTACTGATAATGAAGGGATTTTCCCAAAAAATATCACTCACTAGTGTGTAAAAAACTGAACATCCAATTTAGTAGTAATAATTTCTTTTACCCACCTTTTGGGGAATGCATGACAACTCAAGAACTGCAAAGGCTAGGGGAAACGGGCCCGTCATTCAAAAAACCCGGTGTGCCTTGAATGGATGATCGAGAGGAAAAAAAATAAAATTTATCATCAACGCATGAAAACAGCCCCCAAAATTTTTGACTTCTCCCCATTTTAGCTCAGATCAACACTTTAGTTTTAGGCCTGTGTGCTGGCACAGTTTCGTCTGCTTCTTCGCCACTATCACACCCACTTCAGTGTAAATCAATCTGTTCCCCCCTTTGGGGGCAAAACCCATCAAAGAAACGCTGCTGTCTTCTTTGACATCTACCCTTTAGTCTGGACCCTTTTTTAGGGGTCTTCAACGCTAAAAAACACTTCACCCCCCCCTACTGTGTTAAAGTTTTGTCCATGCCCCTTTTTAAACAAAATAACAAGTACCAACGACTCTTTGTTTTGTGGGTATGGAGCGAAACGCTACACACACGCTCAAGTGAATAAAAGTTGGTTAGGGTAACTAAGGAATCATCTCCCTTCTTGAGTTTTTACCCGATACTCACTCGGGAAAGCACAAAATTTTCAAAATCCCAATCCGCATTGCGGGCATGGTAGCAAAAACCTTCACCAACGATGTCCCCATTGCGGACATTGGTAGCGATGATTAACCTCTTTTTGCATTTTTTTTAAGAGTGGGTATATGTTTCCGTTTCTTCCGCCCGATTGTTGCAGTTTTTATGACCCTTTGTTTTGCCTTAATATCCCTTCACTAATTTTCCCGCATTACAAGGAGTGCCGTATTCGGAAAACAATGATCTCAAAGATAGTATTTTACTGTAGTTAACACAGTCAAACCCGGGGCCCCATTTTCCCCTGATTTCCATCTTTAGAAAACCCTTTCCCAAACCTAGTTTTTCAAACTCATTTTACAGAATTTGGTTTTGGGGCGATCCATATTTTTGTTTTCCATTTTAAAGCCATTTTCCCCAATTTAAGGGTATGCTACTTTCTGAACCCTCTTTTTAAAAACCAAATGTAGATTGCTTCTCATTTTTTTTTGCCTTTATCAAGTCTTTCAGCAGTTATCCTTTGGGAAATTCCTCAGCGATAAACTTGGTTTATCTTTTAGAAGCAAAGTTTTTTCTTCTTTTCTGAATTTTTCTCCTTTTGCACCATTTCTATTGTCATGAATTTTTTTTTGGGAGTCATTTATAAAATATCAAACTGAAAGGGGAATAAGGATTTTTGGATAATAGTGACTGAAGCCACAAGAAACGTCTGCTATTTCTTCTTAGAAACAACGAAGTTTTTCCCTTTGAAGGTAAAAGCCGTTTCAAAGGATTGAACAGCGTAGTCTTAGGTGCGTGCGGGAAATTTGGAGTAAATGGGGAAAGGGAAGGGAAATAAACCTCGCTCTCTTTTTTAGAGGGAACACACTGAGTGGATGTTTTATTTCTGCACTAACCATAAAAATATCCAAAAAAAATTTTTTAATTTTTTTTTTGCGGAGTTTGACATAGTACGTATATTACACTAAACAATGAATTCAAAATTTTAAAGTTTTGTTGGGGGAAATGTTCAAGGTCAATCCCCTATTTAACTCAAAAAAACAAACTGAGATAACTTTTACACAAATGGAGAGAAATTTCAAGTTAAAATGAACCACTTGTAACTTTTGGTCACCTTTTTTTTTTTTTCCCCTATTTCTCTTACACTTTCAATCAATGCAAGACTAGCAAATTGAAAAAATGAACAGATTGTAAAATCTTACGCAAAAAAAGACAAATCTGACAAAAAAGTTCCGGGCAAAGTGTCCCTGTTGACTGGCAAAAAACAAGGCCCTGTAACATAAACATTCCCATGATGAGCAAACACATTTAAATAATGTATAGAAAAGAGGTTCAGAGAAAAGAAAGAAAAGGAGAGAAAATGGGGAAAAGGAGGTTGGGGAAGCAAAAGGAAAAAAGTTAGGGACTCTTATTTTCAGTTATAATTTGGCTTCATTTTCCCTGCAACCCAACTACGACTAAACCACAGGCATGCCCAAACCCACAGCCTACTCACCACACTATGCTAAATCACACCTCACTCAATAACACATGACTCAACCACACCTTGACTCAACATCTATGACTCAAAAGGGCCATGATAAACCACAGCTAAATCAACCATAACTAGACTAACCATATTATAACCTAACCTCACTATGACTCAACCTAACTATGCCCAAATCCAGCTACCCCCAACCACAGCGAAAAAGGCTTCAACCAAAAACTTTATCTGCTGTTTTGTCACTAACTTCCATTACAAAAACCAAAACAAAATATGCTTCAACTTGTTTACCACAGTCTGATGTTATTTTCAAAAGAAAAGAAAAAGAACATCCGAAGGTGCCGTGGCCCGAAAGACTTCCTCAAATCCAAAAAAATCATCTGAGTTGCACATGGCATTGCTTGGCGGGGGTGTTTTTTGCCAGTGGGCTCTATCAAAAATTAGGGGCTGGTCACCCAGGGAATGCTGCTGTGGAGGTTTTCTCTCGTGTCACGCCGGGGGCCTTCAGAATGGAAACTGCCAGGGAGCAATTATGCCCCTTCCGTGTTAATAGAATCCCCTTTGATGCCTGACCCTATGTACCACGCGCAGGCTTCCGGGGGTGGGCAGGTTTTCTCCACTGGTTTGTTCACAGTCGGGGACGTACTTCTGGGTCCTACCCCCGCCCTTGGTGTATCTTTTTCTAGCAGGACTTTATCTGCAAAACATAGCCTAGAGCACCTGTCATGAACAATTCTTTACTTTGTCATAAAACAGCATCTTTTTGACATTCTGTTTACAGAGCATTTGCATTTTTTGAAACTGTTGCACTGAATTTCTAATTTTTTTCATCCCAAACCAAAAATTAAAAAACCAGTTTACTTGCTGCGTGGTTAGCAAGCTTACCGCAAGGAGGTTTAAATCAAATTTCATCTAAGGCCTATTTTGGGTTTCTCAGCCCGCTATCCCCTTTGAGTGAAAGCATGCTAGGACCCCCATGGGAACAACTGGGAAAAACACATCAAGTTTTTCGGGGACAGTCTTTGAGTGTGGCATCGTCCTGAAAAACATGCTGGGTCGCATCTCTTTGCTCGCAAACACAAAAAAAATTTTAAAGGAAGTGCTAGTAAGCCTCGTCATACACAGAGGGGGAGCGAAAAAACAAGCTATATGAAAAGGCTGGGGATCTGGGGGGCACCTTAAAGGGGCCTTTGGTGGGGTGCAAAGGGAAACCCGGTGGGGGCTGGGGGGCTTAAGAAAATTGTGTTCCAAGACACTTTGGCCTCTCCTTGAAAACAAAGTTAAAAATTAACTTTAATACAAAAAAATTTTCCAAAATATGAAAAAACGGGATTTACACTTAAATATCAAACTGAAAAGTTATCCCAAGTATTAGAAACAACTTAAATCATAAACCATAAAACAAAAAAATGCAAGTATAAATATTACCCCCAGTGATGAAAAGAAATAGGGGCCCAAAAATTTCAATCACTTGTTTTATAAGTTCAAGAAGGGGACCTTTTTTGTTTGTTGTTTTTTTAAGTCTTACAGTTAAAATTTCCCAAAGATAAATTCGCATAGCACTGTTTGGAACAAACAGAGCAAAATTTAAAAACTGCATGGGCCCTTACAATAGAAACTGGCGGGGGGCATGGGGCATCTGAAAAATGAAATCAATGTTAGGCGGATGAACCTGGAAGCAAAAAATTATTAAACAACAATCTTGAATGAAAATCAGTGGCTGCAAGATGAAACTTGAAAAAGCTATCAGCTAAAGAGAAAGGAAGTATGAACGGAAATTTATGACTGAAATGAGGCAAAACATGTAACAAAGTCGTGACAGCAGGGGGTCAGCTTTTCAATGACCACAGGGGGTGATTTTGGAAACAGAAACCAGGGGGATCATTTTTTTTTTTTTTTTTAACCTACTTTGGGCGGTTTTGGGAAACAGAACCCCGAGACTGCAGCTAGTCAGTCTTTAAAATGAAAATCATGTTAGCAGAGGGGCAAGTCTTGAAAACTAAAGGCAGGGGTTTTAAGTCCTAAAATTTTGAAAAAAATAACCAGAGAGACAATTTTGGGAAATAAAATAACTGATTAAAACCATGGTTGCTGTTTGTTCCTTAGTTTTTTTTTAACTTTTTTTTGCAAGAAGCTTCTTAATTGGGGGGATTTTGTGAAATGTAGTTTTAGTCGTACGCAGTTTGTATATAAGTTTCCCAAAGCTGCTGCAACTCCATATGTAATAGTATATTTCTTTTTTTCCTACACAGGAAACTTTTTCCAGGTTTTGGTATCTTTGGCAATTTGTGACTGAAGGAGATTAAATCAGGGCCAGTGACAGAGGTAACGTGTTCCCCCAAAAATGCACAATCCCAATCTTGGCTCCAGCAGGGAATACCCTTTAGACACCGGAACCCCACTGAAGCAGCACGGAAATTGATTAGTTTTTAGCACTTTAATCTCTCCACTTTTTTTTCCCTGGAATCACTTCGATTGACTTTTTTTCATTTGCTTTTATACCAAACTTCTGACGCACATTAAAAAACAAGCACGCCCCCTTTATTTGTTTTCCCCAACATTTTCAAAAAAATGATTCAATTCGTCCCCTATCCATCCATTTATTTCTTACTTTTTTTTCTTCGGGCATTGCGTCTTCCATACCCTGCTTTATTGTTAATCAGCTCCTTTCGACAAATAAAAGCACTGATATGGTCTTCACACTTGAAAAAAAAGATAGCGGATTTCAAATCGGTGGCACAAAATCGAATCGGAAGCCTACCCGGGAAAAAAAAAAAAAGGAAAAATTTGCAATACAAATTCTATTAAATATGGAAGGTTCCCCCCCTGCAACAGCTCAGACAAAGGGAATCCACACCTTCATTTTCATCCCCCGCGTTAAAAAAAGCTCAAATTCGTGGCCCTTCATACCTGTTTTATGGAAACCCTCATTTCCATTCCTCCTTTTTTTAAATGCATAGCGAGTGTGTTTGTCAAAGCCCCTGAAAATTGTCAATTCATGGGGGACTGTTTTTGACTGACTGAGGCACCCTGTGGTGGAAACAACCATTTATGCGGGGCAGGGACAAACCAAATTGTCACAAAGTGCTTTAGTAATGATGTCTTGCATGTAGTGGCCAAAAGGCACTGGAACACCATGAAATGTTTGGGGGTGCAGTATTTGGTTTAGGAGATCTTCCCCTTTTTATTTAAACATTTTTTGCGAACACGTTTCAGGCGGGTTGGCACCACTCTTTCTGGTTCATGAGCAGATTGGGTGGTTTTCCCCAAAGGGGGCTACTGTCCCTGCCCCCTTTTAGCAAAAAAATCAACAACATTTTAATCAGTTCACAGGTTTTCCACTGCCATTGTTTGGGGTTTATTTTGCGCTATGCAACTGGAACTTGTTCCCCCAATGCACACAGGCCAGTTTTGTGGGTAAATTCAGCAGTGGGCGGAAGAAAATGGCTTCACTTTTTTCTGCAAGACACCCGTGCATTCATTCCCCTAATTTTCTCACTTTTTTGCAATCCTGAAATCAAAAAGGGAAATCCAATATTTCCATTCAAAGGGCCAAATTTTTTAGGAATTCTTTTGACCAAAAAAATCAACTTCCTTTCACATTAAAAACCTAAAAAATTTTTTACCAAAAGCTCTGAACATTGCGGGTCGGAACACAAATGGGGAAAGATAAGAAAATTTTTGCTCCCCTACAAGCCTTGTCCGTTCTAAACGGGGACTTTGGGTTGGTGAGTAGGCCTGCAAAAACCTCTTACCTGAAACCTTGGACCCTATTCACCCATAAAGGGCTTTGTCTCTGTCTTGGAGCTTTTTCCGCACCACCCCTTTTACGCCTGTAGCAAGCAGGTAAAACCCTCACTACCCAACCCAGGTGAAACTTCCTTAAACACTATCTACTGTTCTCGTACAAAAACCCTGCCTATGACTTTTTTTTTAAACCCCTCAGTTTCAAAGTAAATTTTTTTTAAAATCCCAGCGTTTCCTCCGTTGGTTTTCTGTGCACCCATCGCAGAATGCAGGTTCCTTTTATCAGGATTGTGCTACTTCTCCAAGTTTTCCCGATAACCCCGTGGACCTTCTTCACACCAAAATTTTCTTTTTCGTGCACTTTTTTTGTAAAAAATCCACCAGCCTCCACATACAAACATTTTTTTGCTGCTTTCAAAATCCCTTCTTTTTAGAAAATATTCACTACGTTCCCAAATTGAAATGGAGTGGCCTGTGCACCCTTGCCCAGGGTCCTTTTAAAATATTTTTTAGAAAATTCCTCAACTTTCACTCGGTGAACTCACAGCCCTGGTTCTAGCCCTGAAATAATTTCAATCCCAAAGAGGATTTTCTGTTTTTGTCTATTCGCTGCAGCTTTGGGGGCAATGCTAGCGTAACCCCAGCATCCAAACTTCAAACCCCTTTTTTTAAAAAACTTTTTCCCCCCATTTGAAAGGGGAAAGGGTCACAACATTGTTCTGGTTTGGGGTTCCATCATTTGGGCATTGGAGGGAATAAAAAGGGCGTCTTTTGGCAGGAATGCCACAACAGGGAAACTGTTAACTTCATCCCCTCACAGAATCAAAAACCAAAATTAATGATTAGGGCAAGCCCGCAGAAGATTGGAAATACACAGAAGATAACAAACTTTCAGACCCCAAAACCAAACCCAAAAGGGAGTTCCTCTCATCCCCCCTTTGGTGGTTGCAAAGAAAACGGTCCTATGCCGGTTGCACCCCGCCATTCGTTTTTTACCATTCTACCTTTTAATGGTGAAGAAGCCCCGTGGTGATTCCATGCAGGGGCCCTCATATAAAGACATTTTTTAGAGTTTTGGGATTTGCATGATGTAAACAAAAAATTTTACAGCAATTCCATGAAAACCTTTGTTCGAGATGTTCCACCTAGAAAACTTTGAATTTTTAAAAAGGATAAAACTTTTTCATCGGATTAAATTTTTTAGGGGAAAAATTTTTTAACCCAAAATTTCAGGTGGTTTTTTTTGGAAGATGTTTTTTTGAAGAGTTTTGGTGAATGAATGATTAGTTTTGTTTTAAAATGTGGTACACAATCTTATCAAAAAAAACTGTTTAGAAGCAAAAGTAACATATTTAAAACCATTTTTTTCAACTCTACTTCTTTTCTTTCAATAGTTCGTCCTTCTGACGCTTGCCCTGGGTATCCAGAACAGCAACAAGCACCGTGCCACTAAACAAAAAAAGGATTCCATTAGTTTTTTCGAGTGACACTCATGTCCCAGTTATAAAACCAAACAGAACCAAGAAAAAGGAAAGACAAAAAAAAATAACTGCTTCGTTGTCCCAAAATTCACAATACCACTTTTTCAAAAGAAAAATTTTAAAGGAAAAGAACAAAATATGAAACCAAAACAACAAAAACATAGTAAGCACGAGATAATAAGATCTTACACATTAACATCATTACACCAAGCACTTGCACATGTCTTTTAACACATATCTTAGCAAAGCCATGTTCCTGAAAGGGAAAAAATTGGCTTTTTGTTAACAAAGAATAGTCCCCCAAACTTGTGTTTGCATCAGAAAAATGTCTGAAACTGCATCCATTCCCTCAGAAAATTTTAAAAAAAATGATTCCCCCAGGGCCCCTTTTTTTATAGCAAAAAAATTAAGAAAAAAATTGTTAAGAGCCTGTTTTTTTGTTATACAACTACAATTGTTCCTTTTTTTAATCAGTCATTTGCATTTTTTTTTTCAAGAAACTCTCACACAAACCCTTTCATGCAGTCTTTTTACCAAAAGCATTTATTCTAAATTTATCTTTTTTTTGTCCCTTTTGTCACCTTTACATGAGTACCCCCATTTAATTTTT
>JAMYXO010000561.1:0-43016 GCA_033310375.1 Conus canariensis
TTCTACCACCTTGTCTCCTGAGTCCTCCCCCTGCTTTAAAATTGATTTTCCCGGGTTTTGTATTCCCCGGGATTTTTTTTTCCGGGGGGGTTTTTAAAAGCTTTGCTTGGCGACAGAAAGGGCGCTATGTATCAGACAGGGTGGGACCCCAAAGGGCCTTTTTCCTTGTGAACTTGTTGATTTTGGCTTCCATTGCCTCCACTATGCTGGTGCAGTTTGTGTATATCATCGAGGCCTCAGCTTTTGGATCGCAGGAATTTGGCGCCAAACCAAAACTTGTATTTGCCAGGGAGCCCACCGGGGTAAAATTTGGTTCTCCCCCCTTCCCTCCGCCATCTCTTTGTTTTTTTTTTTGTTTTGTTTTTTTAAAGCGATCATCATACCATTTTTTCCCAAGGGGCTCTTGACTGTTCTTTTTTGTGACTGTTGGAATGGCCGGTTTGGGGCAACATGAAGACCACAGACCCCCGGCCATTTTTTTTCCTTTTCCCCTCATGAAATTCCGTGTTTTCCCTTTGGGGTTTAAAAAACTTCTTTTCTGGGATGAGGCAACTATGCCCCCCCAAAACCTCTCCAGCACATGACTGTCTCGTTTTCCCTCTAAAAATCATGTATGTCACCAGAAGGCCAAAAAGGGGAGGAAATTTTGGGTATCCTCCCCAAAGGGGGCTTTTTTCCCCCGGGTGTTTTTTTTGTTTTGCTTTAAAGATGAGTTCCATTCCCACCACGAACAGAAATTTGGGGGAAAAGCACACCCCCTTGCAAAAACCCCTTCCAATTTTGACCCCCCCTTTTTGTACTCCGGTAAAAAAACCGCATTGAAAAGGGCCATTGAAGTACTTTTTTTTGACATGTCGCGGGGGTTTTTTTTGGCACGGGTTTAAACATCTAAAAGACCAACTTAACCTTTGGGGCACAGAGCCTAGGGCTTTCCCCGATCAAGCCACCACCCCCAGGCCTTTCTTTTTTTTTTTTTTTTTGGGGGTTTTTTTGCTCCCAGATCTTTTTTTGGCTGTTCTACACAGCCCCCAAACCGCCGGGGCCCCCCTTTTTTTGGACTAAACCACTTTTCCCCAAATCTTTTTTTCCCCCAGGTACTGGTCACCGCGGCCATGACAGAAAGAAGTTTTTTTCCCCTTGGGGAAACTTTTTCCCAAATATTTGATAAAGGCCCCCGAACTGGCTAATTCCCTTTTGATTTTTTTTTTTTTTCTTTTGGGGGAAAAGAAAAACCACCCTCTGCCCCGGCCCCCACCCCACGGGGCCCCTAAATTCTTCTGGTTTTTTTCCCCCCCAAAGCCGATCGCAGCAGCCTGGGGGGGCCCCTTTTTACCCCTTTGGGGGCATTTTTTTGAAAAGCTGGTAAGGTTTTTCCGTTTGGGGGCCTTTTGGGGGAAAGTTTTTGGGGGGGGTTTGTCAAACCAAAACCTTCTTGATTTTTTTCCCCAATTTTTGGGGGCTTCCCCTTGAACGTTCCTCAGGGGGGTTTGGGCCCCCCAAAACCCCCAAAAAATTAATGTCATTTGGGGCTTTTCTGTGGGGGCCAGGTATGTTTTCTTTTTTCCCCCCCTGCCCCAAAAATTTTCCTTTTTCCAAACTTAGGGCCCCAGATTTTGGTTTTCTCAAAACCGGGGTTCTGGCCAAACTTTAAAAGGGGGGGCTTTTTAAAAAAGGCGCCTTTTTTTTTTTTTTTTTTTTTTTTTTTTTCTTTTTTTTTTTTTTTTTCCTTTTTTTCCCTCCCCCCCCCCGTTTTCCCGGTTTTTCTGGGGGCCCAACCTTTTTTTTTTTTTTCGGGGTTTCCCTTTTTTTCCCCCCGGTTTTTTTTTTTTTTTTTTTTTTTTTCCCAAACCCTTTTTTTTTTTTTTTTCCCATTTTGGGGGGGGGGGGCGGGGGGTTTTTTTTTCCCCATTTTGCCAACCCTTTTTTTGGGGTTTTTTCTTTTTTGGTTTTTTGATTTTTTTCCTTTTTTTTCCCCCTTGGGGCGGGTTTTTTTGGGGTGTTTTTTTCCCCTTTTTGGGGGTTTTTGCTCCATGGGGGGTCCTCTAATGTGGGGAAAACACAAATGCCCCCCCATTTTGGCTAGTTTTTTTCCCCAAAAAAAAGGGGTTTTTTTTTTTTTTTTTTTTTTTTTTTTCCCCTTTTTTTTTTTTTTTTTTTTTTTTTTTTTTTTTTTTTTTTTTCCCCCGCACCCCGAGTTTTTTGGACATTTTTTGAAATCCATTTTTTCCCCTTCTTCGTTTTTTTGTTTTTCCCTCGGGCAGGTTGGGGGTTTCAGGCCGGCCCCCTTTTTATCGGGGGGTGTGAAAAAATTCCTAAATCCGAAAAAAAAAACCCAAAAAGGGGTTTGCCCTTTGGGGCACTGTGGTTTAAATTCCTGGCCTTGGTCTTTCCCCAGGGTTTTAAATCTGCTGATGCGGGGGCGCTGCTGCTCTTTTCGTTTAGTCTTCACCCCCATCCCATCTTTTTTTGGATCTTCATCCACGGGGTAGCGAAACGTTTTTTCCCCCAAAGGGGGTATTCCTTTGGTCCTGTTCAATCCTTTTGGGGGTTTGCATTTCATGATTGGTTAGCCCCGGGGGGGATTCACTTTTTTCCCCCCCTTTTTCGGTAAAATCCGGGGGGCATTTTTTTCCTTTTTTTTTTTAATTCCAAAAGTTTAAGGAAAAGGGGGAGCCGCCCACAAACCCCTTTGGGGGTTTGGGGCTTTCCAGTGCCCCCCGGGGTTTTTCCCCCCGGCTCCTCCGGCCTTTTCCCCAATCGGGGGTTTTTCCCCCATGCATCTAGAAAGAAACTCGTGGGAGGTGGCAGCAGACAGTCCCAAAAGAACCCCCCCCCAAAAAAAAAAAGGTTTCGGCCCTTATCTCCTGACACCTAGGGGGTTGGGCCCCCCCGGGTTTCAGCTCCGGATGTCCCTCTGCTGCCCCTTTTTTTCCCATCTTGGGACACCGGGCGGGGGATTCGCCCCCATGACCCTCGGGACAGCCATTTTCCCTTAATGACCCCCCTTTTTAACCACTGAGCCACGGGGACACCTGTTTATTGTAAAAAAATTTAAGCCTTATAAATTTTCACTTTTTTTTTCCCCCCTTTCCCCCAAAAAACCACTTGAACCCTTCTTTTTGCCGCTTTTTGCCATTGCTTTCGGGCCCCTTTTGGTTTTTTTCCCCTTCCCGCAACGGGGAAAAGGGGTTTCATGACTGTATGCGACTTCCTAAAAAACCCCTTTTGCTCCCAATTTCTGCAGTGAGGACTTTGACCTGATACCCTTTTTTCCCCCCGGGTGTTTGCCAGATCACATATTTTTTCAGTCTTAGATTTGGCTGCCTCCATTTTTTCTCATATGGCCCCGGGTGACCTCGTCATATCATTTTTTTGGTTGATTTAGAGTCCCCCCAAACTATGCTGGTCTCATCCCACTCTTGCATTAATATAAAATATTAAAAAAAAACTGACAACAAATGGCACTTAAACCCCAATTTTTGAATGGGACATAAAATTTGAATTTTTAAAGCCCATTTTTTTTTTTTTGCCCGTCAAAAAAGTTTGAAAAGCATTGAACGGGGGCCCCCTTTTTTTACATGTAAGTCTTATCCAGGGAAAACAGTGGGAAAAAAAAATTTCGAAAAAAAGGGCCGTTTGGGGAAAAAACAGTACATCCCCCAAACAAAGGGGAAGGGGGTTTTAAAAAAGAAAGCTTAAAACAAAATTACATTTCCCTTCCCCACGCAAAAATTTAAAGGAGACACTTCACAATGATTTTTAAAATTTCTTTTTTAAAAAGATGGGGGCGAGAAAGGAGCTCGGGGCGTCAGTGAAAATTTTAAAAAAAGGAATTTCCCTTTTTTAGCTAAAAAAAATTTTAGTTTTTGACAAACTTAAGTTCTGTGTTGTTCTTTCAATGGCGGGGATTTTTAAGGCATGCCCAACAAGCAACAAAATTTGATAAGTCTAAATAAAACCCGATCTTACAAAAATGAATGATTAATCTTACACTTTTGGACCAAAAGGGTTTTTTATTAAACTGAAAAAGTTTTGACAAGTTTAGGATAAAAACAATAACGGGTTTTAGATTAAATTCTTTTAAAAAATGGGGCAAAAATTTTTGGTGTCAATGCCGATGTTAAATTTTTTGCCCAAAAACCCCTCTTGTTCATTGTTTTTGTGGACAGATGGTTGGGAAAAACAATATTTGCCCTTTCCCCACCTATTACAAACATTTTTATAGTTATAATTTTTCAAAATTTTAATTTTCTGTCCAAAAATTAAAGTAAAACAAAGCATATAAACGACAAAGGGGTTTTAAATGGACTTTTTTGATGAAATCTTTTTTAGTTGACCCTACAATAAATGAGGGAGTGTTTAAATTTTTTTTTTAAACGTTTGAGGGAAGCAGACATTTTTATTATAAGATTGGGGGGCAAAAAGGTATAGTCAAAAAAAAAACACTTTTCAAAATGGTTTTCAGTGGAAGAAAATGGGGGGGGAAAAGTGTAGGGTTTTTTTTTTATGTCAAAAATATAATTCTTTTTTAAAAAAGACTTCAAGAACATTAAAGACAGTGGTTTTTTTCCCCCAAATGAAAGACAGAGCCCATTTGATGAATTTTATGAAAGAAAAGATGTTTTTGAAAACGACCCAAGAAAAAAAAGGATTAAGCAAAAATTTTAAGTAAAAAAAGTTTTCTAAAGGGGGTTTTAAAAACCAGATAATCCTACACATTATGAAAATTTTTGAAAAGTTTTTACTAATAAGAAACTAAAAAATGTGTGTTCGGGGAAAGCCGGGGCGGAGCAACAAGGGCCCCCGGGGGTCCCCCAAACCACATTTTTAGTTCCCCTATTTTCCATTTTTCTAAAAAAATCTTCAAAGTGTTGTTTCAGGTCTAATGTGGTTTGCCCCCAATAAAATTTTTCCTATTTCCTCAATTTTTTTTCTCCTGTCAAAGTTGGAAATTTCGATCTTTCAAGAACATTCAAAATTTTTTCCCCCAATTTACGTTATCTGAGTTGTCTAATAATTTTTTTCCAAAAAACTATTGAGACTTCTTTGTTCACCTTTTGTTTTTTTTTGTTTTTGGAAAAAAACAGCAGAATTTATTTTTTTTTTTCTTCATATTTTTTTGCTGCATTTTTTTTTCCCCCTAAATTTTTTTTAAAAATCTCACAGGCTGTTTTTCCCAAAAGGAACACAATCTGAAAGAAAACTTTTTGTTGGTCCGAAATTAATTGGTCATGCTCCTCAAAAATTTTCCCTTCACTTCAAACCTGGGGGTTTTAAACAAATTATCGTCACTCATCCAAGTTGCAAATCTTGAGCAAAAACCTGTAGGCCTAATTTTCATTCTCCATTTTATCTGTCTCACCACATTCACAACACTTCTTACTTTCTTGTGAATCAAAAAGGGGGCCCCCAAGTTTTGGATTCCGTTGATTTTTTTCACATGACATTATCAGGGAAAAATTTACTATACCATGACTAAACCCCCAAAAAGGGGGGGGTAAAAAACCCTCAAAAAACCCGAAAACCCCAAAACACAGCGCCTGTTTCATGTCAGGTTTTCTGAGTCGGCAGACTGTGTTCATTGTGAGGGGGGGGATAGTGTGTGTGAGGAGGAGGAGTTGCGTGGTGAGGGGGAGTTGTTTTCTTTTTATTGTTGTGGTGGTGTGTGTGTGTGTGGCGCGCGCGCGCGCGCGGGCGGGAAACGCGCGCATGCACGGTGAGCATGCATGGGTTTAAATTTTGTTCTATTTGATGGTTTTTTTTTCTTTCTTGATCCAAGTCATTTTCGAAAATTCCCCACACAGTCACAAAACCCCAACACACAACACACACACCACACCACACACCCCACACACCACACCAACACGTGTATACATACCCCCCCACACACAAAACACAAAACCCGTGCGTGCGTACGTCCCCTCGCTCCTACACACACACATATACCATGCGTCCCGTGCATTCCACCCCCACCCGCTGCACACATCACCCCCTACACATGAACGCACAAAAGTCACACACGCCCCCGTAACCCCCCATATACAAAAACACACACATATAAAAAACATATATGTACACATATTATGCAGATACATGTGTGTTTCACACAAAAACCCCCCAAAATTTCATACACACAAACACACACACACACACACACACACACACCCCCAGCACACGCAAAATTCTGCACACCACCACCCCACACACACACACACACAAAAACACACACAACCCCCCACACGCACGGGAAAACCCCAAACACACATGTGCACGCACAATACACCACAAGCACGCACAAACATGCGGGACAAAACACATACACACATTTTCCACACATGCACACATGCACACACATGGGCCCGGCCCACACATCCAACACACAAAATTGTACATTCACTGCCCCCCAAAACCCCCAAAAAAAAAAAAAAAAAAAAAAAAAGACAACAATGTTAGGAAAACACCAAGGTCGGGCCAGCGCGTTGGCCCTTTGGTAGGTCAGACATCTGCTTAGTCATCACAGACCCTCTTCTTCAATTTCTTTTTAACCTTGGCTATTTTTCATTTTTTCGCTCAGCTTAAAATCTTTCAAAGTGTGGTCCAAAACGTGGGGGGGATGGGGTGTAGCTTTTTGGGACTTGTCGCACGAAAGTGACACCCCCTTTTAAAAAAAACCCTCTCTCTCTCCCCTCTCTCTCTCTCTCTCCCCCCCTTTTTCTCTCTCTCTCCCCCTCTCTCTCCCCAAAAGTATTTTTGGAATAACAAAAAATGGGATAAAGGAGAAAACGTATGAGTACAGTATGTGAAAAGTGAACCCTTTTTAATACACAATGTTTTCCTTTTTTTCCAGCACTATGCCTATCGTTTTTTAAAAAGGGGAAAAATTTTTTTGAAAGTGAAGAATAATTAAAAATAACACTTTTTCCACTGCTGAAGGCAGGGCCGGGTTTCGTTAAAAGATGGAAATAGTAAAAACTTTTTTAATAATTATGCCCCCGGGGCCTTACACTGAACACCGAACAGAGGACAACAGCTTCGAACCCATTTTACACTGAATTACAGAACAAACGGACAGACAGCTTCTGAACCCATTTACAACTGAATTACAGAACAGAGGACAGACAGCTTCTGAACCCATTTTACTCTGAATTACAGAACCAACGGACAGAAAGCTTCTGACCCATTTTACACTTGAATTATGATAACGAGAGGACAGATAGTTTTCTGATCCCATTTACACTGAATTACAACAGAACAACGGACAGTTACTGAACCCATTACACTGAATTACAGAACAACGGACAGACCAGCTCCTGAAACCCATTTTGACACTGATTACAGAACAGGGACAGACAGTTTCTGAACCCATTTTACACTGAATAACAGAACAACGGACAGACAGGTTTCTGAACCCAATTTCCATATACATTTTGAACAAACATTATTCCTATTTTTGTTAAAACATACTGTAAAAACTGTGTCATTTGTGGAAACGTTTTTGACTTGTATGAGTTTATGCAATGTTCATAAGAAACTTAGTTACTAATAGTAAATTGTCTTGACATTATCTAAATTGTCTTTGTGCAATAAGGGCTACGGGAGAAAATATTAACACGAAATAAAAAAAAAGATCAGAAGAACCGAAAATGATCAATTTAACTTTTTCGAATAAAACAAAAACCGCATTATTGCAAGGATTGGAATATTCCTCAACAACGCATTCCAGGGACCCACCACTGAGAAAGGGAGGGAGGATTATTTTTGCTTATAGCCCAGCCGACTGCAAGTACCATATCAGGGCATGTCCACCACCATTTGGTCAACTCTCAAAATACTTTAAAGAAACACACAAGGGGGGCATTCGCCGGCGTCGCAACGGACCCACGACAGCACGACACACACACACACACACAACACACACAAACTCACTACACAACACACACACACACAACACACACACTTACATCACACTCACACACACACATCATTAAAAACGATTTATGAAAAAAAGAAAACATCATCAATTTTGTTTTCAAAATCTTTCTACCGTAAAAATCTTAGTTCAGTAAAAAAAAAAAAATTGATCTCATGTTAATAAAATATATCCTATGACAATATGCATATTTCAAGACATATTTGGGTCATAATGCTGACCACACAATATGAATATAGAATTAATGACTAACAACTCTCCGCATTGTTGCGGGACTATTAAAACTTACCCTTATTTTTTTTTTTTTTTTTTTTTTTTTTTTTTGCTTACATACAGAAGGAGAATAAATGCAGCTCCCCTGATATCAAGTTTCAATTTTTTAATACTTACGCCATCGGAAAAATGGCCATCTCATCATCTGTTATACATCATGGGGGCAGTAACTTGTAGAGGGTTGCTCCTTTCTTGTTTGTTTTAATATTTGTTTTCCCAATGATTCCTTTGTTGGGTACATTACCCAAAAGAGAATGATAAAACATTCATCTAACTCAGAAGAAGAAAAGCCAGTTTTTGTACAAAACACCATCCTTTTAGACCATTTCTTTTTCTTTTTTTTCCAAACATAATTAAAGTTGCGACTTAAAAAACAACAACGACATTTTGAGACCATTTTTTTTTTGAACAAGTAAGGTTGTAGTCCCCCTCCCCTCCCTCCCCCCTCCCACCCCCCCCCCCCGCCCCCCTCCCAAATATATACATTCTCGTATTTCTTGCCCAACAGGGCCCCAAGCTGCTAAACTATTACACTCCCAAACAGGCGCCCCAACACCACAAAAACAGAATAAACAACACAGCAAAGCGTAATTTGATAGGATATATACAGTCACAGTAATCGCGCAAGCTGGCAGAACGAACGCGCACACAACGTACATTCTGGCCTTTGTTGGCTCAATGGATGATACTATAACCCTAAGAACTTACCGTCCTCAAATTTCGTTGCAACACAGGCGTTTTGATAAGCGATTGCTTCCTAATCCGTTTTCATTATTCTGAATTTTTTTTTTTTTTTTTTTTGGTCTTGCCCTCCCCTCCACACAATATCGAATGCTGTTCCCAAACAAAACAATAGAGGTTGATTTTTGTGGCCTTGACAGGACAGCCATTCGCCCCAGAGGTGTGGTGATAAGGGAAATTGTTTCACCTTCGTGACCGGGATCAAGAGTTTAACACAATGGGTAGACTAAAGTACCTTGACCAAGAAACCCAGAACAGAATAGAGGTGTCATAGGACAATCGTCCACCAGTCATAAAACCAACCTCAATTGTTATTAGCAACTAACAAAACAAGGCAAAGAAAGACTTACCTCAACGCGCAATCGTTCGCAATGACAGGACTGTCTTGGAGTGCACGGTGAATGATTGGTGTGGAGAAAGACCTGCTTCACTGATAGTTATTGGTAGTTTTGTAACATCATTATTTTTTTCAAAAGTCGAGAAGTACGTCTAAGATTATTAATCCATCTGAGCGATAACTAAGATGACTCTCAACAAAATTTGCAAACTTTCTTTTGTTTACTTCAAAAAGTCTCCTAATCCACTTTCATATTCTAAATAACTCTTCAAAGTGTTGTTTTGTTTCAAGTCTAATGTGGTTTGTCCCTCAGTAAGAATTGTTTCTATTTCATCATGTTTTTGCTCCTATCAAAGTCTGTATTTCAGATCTTTCAAGAACATTCAATTGTTCCTCGAATTTACGTTATCTGAGTTCGTCTAATAATTTCTTTCCAGAAAAACCATTGAGACTTCTTCGTTCACCTTTGTTTCTTGTCTGTTTTAGGACAAAAACAGCAGAATTTATTTGTTTTTCTTCATACTGTTCTGCTGCATTTTTTCCATATTTTTTTTTAATAAACATCTCTCAGGCCGTCCCAATAGTTAACAAACAATCTGAATGATACTTTAGTTGGTCCGAAAATAATTGGTCATGCTCCTCAGCAATTTCGTTCACTTCAAACTCTGGGTATTTTAAATCATCTTCATCGTCACTCATCTCAAGTTGTCAAATCTTGAGACAATCCTGTAGGCCTAATTTTCATTCTCAAATTTATTTTCTGTCTCACCACATTCACAACACTTCTTACTTTCTTGTGAATCAGAAGCGGCACAAGATTCGGATTCCGTTGATTTATTCACATGAGCATTATCACGGAAAATCACTATACCACCAGACTGAAACCAAAATGAGGCAGAGTCAACGCGTCAAACAACTGGTACCCAACACACAGCGCCTGTTTTCATGTCAGGTTACTGACGTCGGCAGACTGTGTTCATTGTGAGGGGGAGGAGTAGTGTGTGTGAGGAGGAGGAAATGTAATTGGACACGTCTAGTGGTGATGTGAAAAGTTAAAAGCATTCTTTTCTTGATAAAAATTGGACAAAAGGAATGATCCCTTTACATGTAATAATTGTATTCTTGGTACTTTGAAAGGGTTCCATGTGGAAATCCTTTCCTTCAAGTAAACAATCATGGTGTTTAATCGAGGAAATTTTTCTTTGTAATGCATCCACTTATTGAAATTTTAGTATATTTTATTATGGGTATTTTTCCCCAATTTCCAGTAAAAATGTATCAGGTGAAGAAGAGTAACTGCTAGTGACAAACAAGAACGATAAAATATGTAGGAAATAGACGAGATAATCAAGCTAGCTATCAGTTTCCGCAGGTTGTCGGTGAAGCCCCCGAGTCCGACCTGGAACTGACTGCCATCCGGGTGTGGGGTGCAGCCCATGCCAGCCGCTGTCTCCATCCAAAGGGATGTGGAGAGACTGACCGAGTGTTCAGTAGACACTCGGTGTGTTCTGCCAGCCGGGTGTGGGGTGCAGCCTGGCCCAGTCGCCGTCTCTGTCTCGTGGGGGTGTGGAGAGGCTGACCAAGTGGTCAGTAGACGACGTTTGTTTCTTCTGTTGCGTTGGAGTCCCTATGAAGGGACTCCCGAACTGCTTCCGTGAGCGGCTTTGTTCTACGTCGGAACGATGGTTTAGTGAACCTCTCTGTTGTGTGGGGGGTCCCTGGAGGGACTCCAACAACTGCTTCTGAGTGGCTTCTGAACTGTGGAAGACTCTGTGACTTTGGGCCGGAGCGGCCAAGTCATTGATTCTGTTTGGGGACACTGCTGGGGAGTGCCAGCCTGGCCTGCGCAAGGGGAAAAAATGTTTGAAATATCATAGTAGTACTTAGCGTTGTTTTCGCGCCTTTGTTGGGGGTGGAATGAATTATTTAATGTTTCTGCTTTCTTTTTTACGTAATAGTATTTTTTTATGGTTTTGTGATTCAGGCAGCAAAAAAAGGAAGAAACTTCACTTGTTGCCTGGCTATCTATGTTCGTGTGGTATGGGTGTGTAGGAAAAAAGTCGTACACCGCATCCAAAATTCTTCAGGTAAGAGTCAGACAGCAAAGCAGCACCGGCACACCATCCGTAACATAGGTCTTCTTGGTATTTTCGATGTAAACGATCTTCACTCTTCAGAAATGGGAAGAATCTTGTAAACTTAAACTGTGATAATACCACGAGTCACAACACAAGCATCAGTCATCATAAGTCCTGTGCCTGACTCATTAACAAAAGTCTGTTGACCATGTGGAAGTTAATGAGACAGTGTGAATCATAATCTCTAAACCAATCATGCACATGACAGCTGGTCAAAGAGGCACAAGTGGAATCAGCTCCCATCTCAATATTTTATTTTCAACAATGCAAGAACTGAAGTAGAACTGTCATAGTGTTCTAGGCATAGATGACGTCGACCCAGTCTTTCGATGGATTCTCACATTAAAACGTTCTGCGTAATTGGTATCATGACAATTATATTAGTTGTGCAATTTCTCACTTTTTGAACTTTACAGGGTCATAAAATTAGTTATGCTTTAATACGTACTTTCTGCAATTATCAGTTATAGCAAGAGACCAAGCTCTAAGCGCTTTACAAACAGCATTCTCGTTTACACAACGGCTGCTTACCTGGGTAAGAGCCGACTGAACGAGCTCCTGCCTGGCGCTTCATTCCGTCGTTTCCCTGTCATTCATCAATGTCGTCGTTCATTAACAATTCTTTCATCTGGTCGATTATCACTCAAAGTGCATCTAAGTGACATCAAATATACAACGGCTAAACTGCCTTCTCTTCCGAAAATATTGGTGATGGGATTTTACGTGTGGCAAATGTTATGTCATGCGTTCACAACCACGAACCTCGGATTATTGTCTCATTCGAAGGACTGTTTTTAAAATGCATTCAAACCTGTACAATTGGAGAAATCTCGTGTGTACCGAAACCCCGGCCAGAGATTCGAACCTGCCAACCCCCAGGTTCACGCAAGATGTACAGGTCCGGCGCTCTAAAACCAACCGAGCTATTCCGTGCCCCAGTTACTGTTCAACACTATTTGACTTCAGCCAGCACAAATTGAATGAAACCTTCGATCACAGTCTTAAAGCACAACGTGCACTTGAAGCAGTTCTCCTAAAATCTCCAGGCCTTTTCAGAATCGGATTAGACCATTAAAGGACGTGTTTGCCATTCATAAAGGGATCTTCATGTGAAAAAAAATCTGGATTCGACCTGCAAACTATTCATGTTATATCTAACATGAAATTCCTAAAAATTCTGCGAAACCTCCAGGTTCCCCAACACCTAGAAACTGACCTATTTAAAACCAGTTTTTTGTTATTCTCCCGTCCTTCTACGTCTGTAAAACGTCACTTCCGCCTGAGCTTAAATGCCATTGAAGCTCATAATCTTACAAGAAGTCAAATGTTTTTTGCACACTCTCACTATTTTCCTATAGATGCAGTGTTCACTTTTATTACCAATGCCCATCCACATAATTGTATTCACTATAACATCACCAGCATACGTTCACTTACATTACCTAAAATTACTGTTGCTGTTTTACAAGTACTACTGTCAAAAAGTTATGATAGGGTCTGTTTTCACACAGGATACACACAGACACACACACACACACACACACACACACACACACAGAACACACACACACGGGGCCTCCCTATGTTGCAATCAATAAAGGCCAGTAACGTGGCCGCTAGATTTGCACCAGCTGAATACAGTACTGGGGGGGGGTTGGGTCGGGGCATCCTGTAGGGCCCCGCTATAAAAAGGGTGCTGCTAGCCGAGTCACAAGCACAGCTGCCTTTGATATCACAAATAGGTCCTCGCTTGATATCACAATAGGTCTGCCTTTAATATCACAAATAGGTCTGGCCTTTGATATCACAGATAGTGTTCTCCCTTTGATATCACAAATAGGTCTGCTTTTGATATCACAAATAGGGTCCTGTGTCACGGTCGCTAAGCCGGACGGCCCTACCACCCCTTACACACGCCTAGTCACACAGCTAGGTCAACACACAGCACACTAACACAGTTTTACAATCACGCAACGCTTCTTTATTTCACACGACACTCCATGGTGCGCCAACCACTCACGCACATCCACAACTGCACACAAGTATCCTAATTCCCGCTGACTCACACTACTCTACTAAATGACCTGGAAGACCCTAACCTAACCTAAAAACACCAGTGCGTATATCACTGTGACCTGGGGACACAGCGAGGCCCCACACGTAGTGACTAATACTAGGGACAAGGAATTACCATAGGTACTCTAATCTCTTAACTACTTGCAACCACCCACACCTCTCCCCAGACTCACCCTTCTCTTTTAACCCGGGACCACTACCAAACTGGTCGCTCGTCCCCTAAGGGATGCAACGACAAAGTACCTACAACTGTGCCGCGCCACTACGTCTAAAAGGAGGCAGTATCGTAACACCCCTAACCCTAACTGGCCCTAACGCTACAACCCCTTCTACACAAACATGGGGACAAACCCATCCCCGGCCCGGAAATCTCCAGTCCTCGGCGCTGTACGTGTCCCCCTCACAGGGCCGACATCTGCCCCGGAAGACTCTGCACCCCGGGCGCTGTCCTTGGCTCCTCCGCGGGCCGAACCCTCCCGAAGACATCTGCACCCCGGCGCTGACCGTGGCTTCCGCAGTCCCGAGTCCTCCTCGCGAAATGGCACGAACACCCAACGCCACACAACAGACGCCCTCTCGACCGGGTCCGGGGCTCGTAGGACGCCTCCTCCTTTGAAGGCACCGCCGGGACACCAAGGGGAAAAAAGGCTGGAGCAGTTGCCCTCGTCACAGACGCCTAATCAGGGAACGAGGGATACCAGTGCCCGGAGAACTCCCGGAAGAGCACGCGAATGCCGTATGAGACTGCCCAACAAAAGGCAGACGGCCTTGGGTGGTCTCCTCTCCCAGGAAAACAACAGGCACCTGGAAAGCGCCGCTCACCTTGCCGGCACGCGGCAGTAGACTGAGGTGGTCTGGCCCCAGCCTCAGGATGGTGCAGGAATACCTACTGACCACAACTGTAGGCCACTACTGTAATGTTGCTATTTCTACCCGAGTATCCATCAGAGGCACATAGGCTACCTTGGTAAAGCTTCAACTTCTCCATCTCACCTTGCCAACTTTCCCACTCGGGCATGGGAGTGACCCCTTGAATTTCCGAATACATCCCCCAACCCTTTAAACTCACTTTGGGGTTTATCAGACCCATTTCCTGCCAACCCTTATGACAGGCATAAAACAATATTCATCCCTGAGCCCATCCACGTTATTACATTATTAAATTAATGAATCGCCCAATACTCGGAAAAAGAAAAGAAACTAAGCGAACCCAACGCGGACTTCAAGGGCCCCTTAGAAAATGCTACGCGTAATCTAGGAAATGGGCAGTTTTCACAAGGAAATGTCTCACATAATGATCAGTAGCAATACACATCTCTCAAAGAAAAAAAACTTATCAATTTTCTGGTTTACCGTTCCAGCATGTTTCACACCAAGATAATCGGCTCGCAGCCAAAATCCTTCACATCTTACCCCTCTTGCACTGTCAATTATAATCATATATCCAAACATCATGATTGTTTGCCACAATTTCGATCCAGCACCTCACTCTGTCATCTCTTGTCAGATACCCCATAACAATATTACATGCTGCACATCATCCGCTTTTTATTCCTATCGACTGCTAACTACTCTTTCTTAAACTTTACCTTTCCCTTCTTTCCGACTACTAAAATTTCATAATGGGACTGTCCGTCCCCACAACCAAGACATCTTTCTCCAACCCTATTCTGTCACAAACACATACATCCCTGCATGTGTGACGGACGTCATTTGCTTTAAAAAAAACTTCTAACCATAAGGACTCACTGTCCTGTACCAAATGCGTACGCCACAGATAAACAGTCTGCACGCGCACGACACCGACGCGTCCAGAACCATGACTTGTAACGAAAGTGAGAAGACACCAATTATAATTGAATAGTCACGACCGTACTCCAGTATAAACCACTCGACCACAAATCAGCCTTGGCCCTATACTGCACAGTTAAACCGAATCAATGCTGAGCAGGTCCAACTGTCGAAATCGTAAATCATTTCAAAACGAACTATTACTATTTACGACTGAAATTGAGAGGCACAATCCCTTTTCTGTATTCCAAGCAGACACATCTTCACCTGACACCATATTATGATCCTCACCAAATGAAACCTCGATATTACCCTCTTGTATTGAACCCACTGACAATAACATGAACTAACCACAACCAATATCTACCATCACCGTCCATCAACGGTCATTATATTGAACCCACATTGTCTAGCCAAACCTGTCCTGAGGAAATCGAACTCAGGAACCACTATGTTACATACTATACAAAAAATAACAGGAAAGAGGTAACACACAAACCGGCTGGACAACAAATTTTCAATCACGGAACCAAGAACAACATCATAACCAGACAACCAGTATAATGCAACGAACACCATACAACTAATCCCGAACATAGACAACTACAAGTGCAACTCGCCATAATACAAGACCATCACGACGAACATACAATCACACGAACCTAACAGAATCAACAGCCTGGACTACAGACGATCAACCACACCATTTTCTGCAACTGGCTGACCAGTGGATGCCAACAAGGACGACACCGACTCAGCTCTGCCAAGGGCACCCGCAACCCCGACGGAGGACCTGGCACTAATCTATAATGACTCGAAGTCACCTCAAAAACCACCGCTCTGCCGCCGCACCGTACAAGGATACGTCCACTCCGACGAACAACCAGGGACCGAAGTGAAGCCTACCCCAACGTCATTCCGCCTGGTCGGAATCAGCGAACTCTACACACCACACAAAACAACGATTGTCAGTGCATTGAATCCCTCCGCAGGCATGACACGCCTGACCAACGGACTAGTGTTGCTCGTGCAACAACACGGACAATATTAACCACAACAACTCACAGACTTGACAACACAACAACAGCCGATATCCTGCCCCGCCTTCTCTGGTTATAGAAACCAAAGTATAAAAGGGTAACAATCGGGAACGAACACCAACTTCCTCCTACCACTACCCTCAATAAATGAGACTGGAAGGCAAAAATACTGTTGTCATACTTCACGGCCACACCTACACAATGTGCCCCCCTACCTAGCCTAACCTTACTATCTAGCCCGAGGAACTTAAGCCTAACCCAGCTAACTAAACCCAGACTTACCCCGCGCGCCGGCGCGCGTGCACGCACACACACACACACGAGCACAGCACACACACACACTACAACACACACACACACACCACACACACACACACACACATAACACACATACATTCACGCATAACATGCACCTCGCAAACGCATACGCGGTGGGGTGCACACGCACTGCTACTCTTAAACACTTCGACGTACTAGTTTAGTACCGCCGATCGGTGGAACAGTCTAGCTTTGATATTCACAAAAAAAAATAGTCTCCCTTTGATATCACAAATATGTTTTTGCCCTTTGATTATCACAAACAGGTCTGCCTTTTGATATTACAAATAGGTCTGCTTTTGATATCACAAATAGTCTCCCTTTGATATCACAAATAGGTCAGGTGCCTTTGATATCACAAATAGGTCTCCCTTTGATTATCACAAATCGGTCTGCCTTTGATATCACAAACAGGTCTGCCTTTGATATCACAAATAGGTCGCCTTTGCTATTACCAAACAGGTCTGGCCTTTGATATCACGAAATAGGTCTGCCTTATGCTATGACAAACATGTCTGCCTTTCTGGGTATAGAAGAGGATCTGGATGCCCTAACGGCAGATATGCCTGCTGAAAAAGAGCTGGAGATGTTAATCATGGCCATCCTTCTTTTCAACTAACGACAGGAGGTCCACATATGATAAGTGTGATGAAGTCATCCATTGCCAACATCAAGACAGGTTTCCAGTATAAAATATGTGATTAAAGTCATCTGTACATCGTACTTTCTCACTGAACGACAGGTGTCCAGTATGAAACGTGTGATGAAATCATCCGCCATCTTTTCTTCCTCGGCTGACGACAGGGTGGTCCAGTATGAATGTGTGATGCAAGTCAAGGTGGTCTGGCCTTCAGAACGCATGTTCCAAATCCAACAAGTACAAAACAATGGCGGCCTTAGCAGCTGGGCGTTCAGGAATCATCACCTGGAATCAGATGGCCTTCTTGGGAGTTAGAAGCCAAAACATTTTTTAGGACGGAGGTCCGGGGAATGGGGGTGGTTGGTATGAAGACTAACTGTCCAGGCCTCTCACTGCCGGTCCAACACTCTTTTCTCTGCAGGTCTCAAGGTCTGTAGTGCTGCCCACATGGTCATGGGATAGAAATGGTCACCCCCGACGATGGTGGGGGGGGGAGGGTCCTGTTTTTGTCGTTGTTGTTTGTTTCTAATAATATTATTCCGTATTATGGTACAAATGCTTTAGCCTCCTAAACATCTAAATACGTGTGTGTGTGGTGTGTGTGGTGGTGTGTGTGTGTGTGTGTGTGTGTATTTTGTTGGTTGGTTGGAGTTGTTGCTGTTGTGTTGTTGTCGTTGGTTGTTTATGACAGCTTATTTTAACTGGGGGTGCACTCGCACACTTAAATTTGATTTGCAGTATGAAAATTAGTCTAGGTGTTAGATTACTTTAAAACGTTTCAAGTGTTAATTTTAAAGATTAATTTCCAAGCTACAAACGCTTCATTAGACTGCTGATCTTTTTCGTAAATAAGAACTTTCTTTGAGAATGTTCTGAACGGATGCAGTAGAAACAATGACAACAACAACAACGACAAGAACAACAACAACGACAACGACGACAACAACAACAACAACAGAAATTGTCGACAAATGAATGCGGTAGAGTTGATGACGCACAAAAACATGACAGGCCTACGTGAACGAATACGCGCGCGCGCGCGTGATTGTGTATTTGTGTGTGTGTGTGTGTGTGTGATGTGTGTGTGTGTGTGTGTGTGTGTGTGTGTGTGTGTGTGTGTGTATCTAGATAAGGAAAAAGAGAGGCAGATAGAGAGAAAAGGCCAACAGAAATGGAATATTGAGAAAAGGAAAGAAAGCGCGGTGATGATTTTCCATGCTGTTGATGAATAGAAATTCGTAATGAAATTCCGAAAGTTTATCAGCCTATTAACATAAAGAACTGTGATGAATTTCCATGCTGTTGATGAATAGAAATTCGTAATGATATCCGAAAGTTTATCAGCCTATTATATCAGAAAGAACAGTGATTGATTCCATGCTGTTGATGAATAGAAATTCGTAATGAATTTCCGAAAGTTTATCAGCATATTAACAGAAAGAACAGTGATGATTTCCATGCTGTTTGATGAATAGAATTTCTAATGAATTCCGAAATATATCAACCTATTATCATAAAGAAACAGTGAAGAAGTAAGTTTAATTTTGACAGAAGATAATTTTGACAATAAAGGATTCCCCTTGCGTTGAAATCAAATCACTGTTTAACAGATTGATGTATGGTGTTGAACATCATGATGGGTGCTGAAATTTGGAGAAGCGTCCATCAGTCTGACATGTGTCCTTATTTCCGGCTATAAGACTGGGTGGTTTGTGGTCTTTCATTCTGTCTTCAATACATGCAAGCTATTTGAATCAAAATGTTATTTTGTTAGTTCTTTGTTCTACAAAACATGCAGTTTCCATCAGACACGAAGGCCTAGACGTTTACCATAATCCACAATTGGCGTAATTAATGGACGTAAAAAAGGCTATCATTATGTCTGTGGTTTTGGTTTTGCTGATTTTCTATCGGCAAAAATATTTTCTTTTATATGTACAGATTAATCCGTGCTGGTTTTTCGTGATGTCGTCGTGATAACTCTCACGTCCGCACTGCCATTACTTTATAGCTACTGTATACATGTGTTTGTCGCTGATAACGTCACCTCACTCCCACTGCCATTACTTTAGAGCGTCTGTATACATTGTGATGTCGTCTGATAACTCTCACTCCGCACTGCCATAACTTTATAAGCGTCTGTATACATTGTATTGTCGTCTGAATAACTCTGCGACAGATCCGCACTGCCATTTACTTTAATAGCGTCTGTTATACAGTTTTTTGCTACATTTTTGCTCATTCTCAATAAAGATCAGCATTCTTGCTATTTCAACTTGCACCCAGAAAACATTTCTTGGAGGTCTGAGAAACACCGTTTTCAGGCAGGTTCATCCCATTAAAAAGAAAAAAGGGGGTGTGGGTGGGGGTTGGGGGTGTCAAAACCGTTTTTCACACACATATGTGCAGCAGATTTTGAAGAAACCACTACTGCTTAACAGTAAAAAACTCGACTCAGACAGGAAGTTACAACATCAGAATCGACGCTAACGATGAACAAGGCAGTACTTCATAAACCTACAGACTTGGTGAGGTGGTGGTGGTGGTGGTGTGGAGGGTGGTTGTGTGTAATGGTTTTGTAGAGAGAGAAGAGAGAGAGAGAGAGGAGAGAAGAGAGAGAGAGAGTAGAGAGAGAGAACGAACGAGAGGTCGAAATTTTTATTTACCAGGGTAAATGAGATAAGCAATACAAATGCTTTTACCACCCAGCCCTGGGGCAAAAGAAAGAAACAAATTAAAGATCAAATTAATGCATATTAAAGATCTAATTAAATTCATATTAAAGATCAAATTAATGCAAATGCATATAAAAGGAAGCAAACAATGACAAGATCTTTGCACATTTCAATACAAATTTAGCTATTGGTCCACACCATTAACAAACGAACGCAATAGAAAACGTGTGAGCATAGCGTAACTAAGGAGTAGGAAGGGGGAAGTAAAAGGTAAGTGGTAGGTTTGGGGTTAATGGCTAAAGGTAGCATACAATATATCTCAAAGGGACAACTAACCTTGTTTAAAAAAAAACTACACACACTGCACACACACACCACACACACACACACACACACACACACACACACACACACAGACACACTCACTTCACTCTCACTCACAACACAATGACAAATTTAAGATATAACTAGAGTTGCATGATAAAGATTCAAGATTTATGTAGATGCTGTTATATGGTGTTATGTTTTAATTGTTTGAAATAAAGAATGTTTGTATGCTCTTTTACAGGAACCAATGCTACGCCTGTTTGGTTTATGTTTATTGGCAAAGAGTTCCAAAGCGATCCTCCTGAGTAAACTTAGTTTGAATAGATCAATTCTGGTTTTCGATTAGTATATTACTGTGTCATCTGACTGATATAACGGAAATTTAGCAGTTATGTTGAAGTGCAAAACTTAATATAAATCTATACATCATTATTGCTTTATGTACTGAATTTTGTATGTTCAAAGGTAGAATATTTAGATTGATATAGTCTTTAGTGTTTTACGAAGACGATTTATAAGAATCTCTTTCCGGAGCTCGCTTATACGGACCCTATTTAAAGGTTGAACGTATCATCACTGAAGAAAGTCAAAAAGAGTTGAGGTCATAAGCAATAGAATTACTGAATATATCGCTTGGTAAAAGTGTTTACACGCTCATTTACATCAGAAATCTTTAATTTTTGACAGCTGAAAACTTTTTGTGATAGACCGTTGCTTAAACACGTGATGTTCGGTGACCTAATAGATATTGTTGTCCAAGGTGACGCCCAAAACTTTGGTGAGTGCTGACGTTTCTTCAAGCTTGCTTGCACCCGATGTTTTAAAAAGGGCATATGAGAATTAAATTATTGTCGTTTTTTGGCGCGAAGTTATGACCATATACTTTTGTTTTTTTGATCATTATGGGATAATATGGAAGAAGTTCAGACCGAGTTAAACCAACTGATCACCATTCTCCGTAATTCATGGATAGTTTGATTTAGGTCTAAATGGTTAGAGTGGATTAGATGTTGTTAAGGATTGTGGTGCGGTGCGCGTTTTTGGCTGTCTGACACGCACGCTGAAGAAGTTTGATGCATGTACTCTTTTTCCTTACACACAGACCCAAACCACACGAACGTAGATAGCCAGGCAACAAGTTTAAGTTTCTACTTTTTTTCTTATTATTGCTGCCTAAACCATCAAATCATAGCAAATACATATTACATAACAAGCATATAACGGGCACATCAATTACAAACATTCTTCGCCACCACGAGTAAGGCCGCACAAACGAGACACGTAGATACTATAGATAGTCACATCAACAGGCTGGGCTCTCACAGCGTGTCACGCACATAACAGTCTATGCACTTGGACGCGCATCTGGCCCTGGTCACAGCAAGTCCTCACACAGTTCAGAAACCACTCACCGGGAGCAGTTCGTGGAGTCCTTCCAGGGACTCCCACACAACATGAAGAAACACAGCGTCGGACTCGACGGAAAACGAAGCCACTCACGGGAGCTGTCGTGGAGTCCCTGTTCCAGGGACTCCCACACAACAGAAGAACATAAATCGTCGTCCCGACGAACACTGAAGCCCTTTGACACCAACCAGTCCGTTGCTGACCTCACGGACGCCTCTCGACACCCCCACGGGGTCGTATACAGCGGTGCTGGCTGCGTGCAGCACGCCACACTCCGAATGGCCTTGCCCACAACAAGTGTCTACTGACCCTCGTCAGTCTCTCCACACCCCATGGGGAAATGATAGTGGTTGGGCACGGCCCCTGCACCCCACAACCCGGAATAGGCAACAGTTTCAGGTCGGACACGGGGCTTCACTGACACCTGGGGAACTGATAGCTACCTTTGATTATCTAGCCTACTTCCAACATATTTTATCATTCCTTGTTTGTAACTAACAGTCACTCTTCACATAAACACATTTTACAGATCTTGGGGAAAAATACCCATAAAAAAAATCTATAGGTGCATTACAATAGAACATTTACCATATTATCACCATGATTATTTACATTGAAGGAAAAGATTTCCACAGGGAACCCCTTTTTATCAAAATACGTACGAATACAATTATTACATATAAAGGAACGAATTCCGTTGTGTCCATTTTATCCAGCAAAGAATGTTTTTTATCTTATCACATCATCACTAGACGTGACATTAACATTTCAAGGATCGATGTTTCGTTCGTCCCTTGTAGCAAAGAAAAGAATGTTCAGAAGCACCGAAACCAAACCTGAGGCCCGCGCTGGTTAGAATTAGTTTGAGTTTTACGTCCTCACAATTAGTGGCTAAAGCTTTTAGATTCATTGGCGGTAGTCTTTTGCTGCCTTGGCTTAATCAAAGGTTCATGGTGGAGTTGTGGTCCCGGTGTTGTTGATCAAATGATGGTGGTCATTAATGTTGTCTTTCTTCGTGCAGATTCTGCTGTTCCTTTCGTCTTCCACAGGGGTGGGTTACAAGCAGTCGTCCGACCAAGCTGGTGCCTTTCTTCAATCCATTTACAAACCGTGTGTGTGCCCAGTTCAATGTATCCACATGTCATGAACATATTGAACACCTTCAACAGGCCGGCCAGAGAGGCTTTTCAATGCCATAGGAGGCACTTCCGTCCGTGTCGATTGGAGAGAGAGAGAGAGAGTAGCAAGAGAGAATGAGATAGCGAAGAGACAGAGACAGAGACAGAGAGACAGAGAGAGAGAAATAGAGAGAGACCCACCAACCAACTACCGCCCACCATTCACTACTGTCCCGCTCCTCGGCAGTCCACATGAAATAGTAAAATAACGCTCAAAACATGTTACAACTCCTCTCCTCTCTCTCTCTCCCTCTCTCGTCTCTCTCTCTCTATCTCTCTCTCTCTCTCTCTCTCTCCATGGAAATGCTCTACTTCTCTAACAAAAATGATCCACTTTTAACGACTATCGACATTCACAGTAAAATAACCTCCCGTTTGCAATGATTATCTATACAAGTCTAGTTTGGCGTATTCCGGAGGTTTGGCTATGAACATATACCTCAAGAACTAAAAAATCAATCAAACTTTAAAAAATTCAAGTGCTTATTTTCAAAAATATCTTATGAATGTCTAAGATTTGACTGGCACTAATACCCAAAATTTATTAAAATTTTTCAATTGCAGATTTAATATTTAACAAAACCATGTGACTTTCGAAGTTGACTCAATTCTACGCAAATGCACTGATCAACTATGCCATTAATTTTTTTTTCCAAAGCTTTTCGCGGGAGTTTCACCATGTCTGCTTTCATTGTCCTACTCTTCCTTTAACTCTTGACTGTCATATCAGCCAACGGTCGTAGTCGGTGTTCCGTTGGTCTCTCTCTCTCATCTCTCCTCTTTCTCCTCTCTCTCGTCTCTCTCGTCTCCTTCTCTCTCTCTCTTCTCTCATCGTCTCCACTCTCACTCTCTCTCTCTCTCACTCTCTCTCTCTCTCTCTCTCTCCCATTCACCACTCTACTCACTCCTTCCCAGACAAAATTTACGACAGCTCCCTACTCCGTCTATTCACCATAACCACAGATCCATATCCATACTTCCCTATATACCTGGGAGGAGAACCCTTGCCAACAGGTATATTGGTTCGGGTGGTTCTAACTCCTTATCCAAACAACAGGGTGTATATCTAATACACCCGAAATAGGCCACCACCCAGTAATCCCCAATACCAGTAAATGCCAACCATTTAAACATGGGCACCACTGATGGGCCTACCAGCGTAGTCTTCAGCGATCTATACCAGCCTGGTAGACAAAATACCTCCATTTATCAAACCTAATGCTCATATGATCTACCCCATAATGGAATTTGCTGGTAATGTTGAATTAAAGTGTTTTTTCATGTTCCGTATGACCAATTGTTCTTTATTTATTATTATTGTATATGTAGTCCTCCGATCGTTGAAGGGACTCAATCGTCATTAGATTTGAAGTTTGTTATTATGAACGGTCCCTGCTTGCACGGGTGGGGGCAATGATGATATTGCATCGTGTGCTTCTCCTATAGAAATTGTGTGGCCGTTGTTGAGTGAAAGCGTTCTTATTAATATTTGCATTATATTGATTAATGGAACTTTAGATTACTTTTCTTCCGTAGTTTTAAGTGCACTATTTTTTTGCTTGAGATTTTCTCTACTGCAATGTCTGTTTGTGCGTCATTTTGATTCTACTCGTTTGATTTATAAATTGCTATTGTCCTGCTGATATTATGGACAATATCAATGCCACACCAAATGGCTAAGTAAACCTGGATTTAAGATAGTGATATCTTAATGCTGCCATTAGATAAACAAAATATCGAGTTAACCTTCGTATTTTTGTCTTATTCTAATGATTGTTTTTCAATTTTTTTGTGGGGTTTTTCTGAATCGCGACTAAGTAATGTAATAATCTGGACAGTGTACCTCGATTCCTGTTTTACAATATAATCCGAAGAGATGCTGGCTGCCGTGAAATTCGAAACTGGTTTGGTAAACGTATGTTCATCAATCTGTAAATATAAATGGTCTTAAATATGTATGAGATAGATTCAAATTATTGAAAGTATTTGATTGAAATTCGCCTAAAAGGGACTAAACCGTTTTTAAGCCGTTTTTCCATATATCAGAAACCCAGAAGAGAGATGGGTAAGTGGTCACAGCCGTTTCGAACTCATGAAGGAAGAATTTTTGAGTTATTCTACGAAGTAGTCCTGCTGAAGGCGATTAGACATCCATATTGACTTACTGGAAGCCCCACGAAACATTGGAAAAGATTGTTTATGGATTATTTAACCTGAAGCAATAATAAACACCCCTACTAAGGAAAACGCCACAGTCTGAAACAATAATAGACCACATTTACTCACTGTTCCCATGTACAACGTAATAGAAACTTCTGTTCCAGTCCATGGCCTAAGCGACCATGGTTACCCAGTATGCTTAACCCTGGTCAAAGAAAGGCATAAAAATTCCCCAGATGTGGGTCATAAATGTAATATTCGTTTTCGCTCCATAGAAACTTTACTGAGAAGAGTTCCTGTCTGACTTAAGCATGGCAAACTCTTATCTACAAGAGGTTTAACCAACATGGCAACCCGGATAAAGCTTTACAATTATGGTATACAATTATTATGGTCCGTTTTTTGATAAACATGCCCCCCTAAAGAACCAAGCGGGTCAAATACATAGAAAAACCACCATGGATGAATGCAGAAATTAATGTCGAAATCCATACGCGCGAGAAACTAGTTGCAAGACTCTGGCAAAGACGATAACTTTCAAGAAACAGCGAACAAAGTAACCGCAATGAAACGACGCGTCTCGAAAAAAGTATTTTAATGACTTGATTATTCTAAACTGATACGAAATCAATTTGGATAGCTATAAACCAACTATCAGGGAAAAAATTCTTTAGTAACAGCCCTTGTAGTGATAGATCTCTCTGCTGAAAAGCTGAACAAAACATTTCACAACTGTACCATCAACGAGTTGTCCACTACAGACAACTCACAGTCAAATTATCTGTTGTTGTAAAACAATTTTTGTGATTCAAAAATCATATACAACAAAACCTTCAGTTCCCATACATTAGTGCGTGCACGAAGTTTTCAAAGAACTATCATCTTTAAAACAAGAGAATGAAATAATCTAGGTTCACGATCACCAAATCCTTTATCAAGCACTGCAAGGCCCCCCATTTTAATGTAAGCCGAATGCGTCCGATTTTTGGAGGTTTTTGCGTGGTTATTTTTTGTTTTTAGAAAACAGGTGTTAATTTTTGGCAAAAAGAGCATGAGATGACGAGATTTTATGTGTGAAAAGGGGGTTTTCGTGCAAAATAAGAAGTGGTGGTCCTTGAACATAGATATTTAACATTCTCTTGTTTTAAAGATGAAGAGTTCTCTTTGAAAACTTCGTGCACACTAATGAATGGGAACTGAAGTTTGAGTATATTATTTTTGAATAAGTAAAAAAGTGTTAACAACAACAGATCATTGACAGTGAGTGTGCTGTCGTGACAACTCGTTATGGGCAACAGTTGTGAAATGTTTGTTCAGCTTTTCGGCAGAGAGATTATCACTACAATGGGCTGTTACTAAAGACTTTTCCTCTGATAGTTGGTTATAGCTTTCCAAATTGATTTCGTATCACTTTTAGATTTAATCATAGTCATTAAAATACTTTTTTTCGAGCGCGTCGTTTTCATTGCGTTACTTTTTTTTCGCTGTTTCTTGAAGTGTATCGTCTTTGCCAGTGTCTTGCAATAGTTTCTCGCGAGTCTGGATTCGACATTAATTTATGCATTCAACCATGGTGGTTTTTCTATGTATTTGACCTCCCGCTTGGTTCTTAGGGGGCATGTTTATCAAAAACGACATGAAAATTGTAATACCATATTGATAATGCTTTATCCGGGTTTGCATGTGGGTAACCTCTGTAAAGTTTTGCCATGCTAAGTCATACAGGAACTCTTCCTCAGTAAAGTTTCTATAGGAGCGAAACGATATACATTTATGACCACATCTGGGAATTTTTATGCCTTTCTTTGGACAGGTTAAGCATACTGGGAAATGGTTCTCTTAATGCCATGGACGGACAGAAGTTTTTCTATTACGTTACTGGGCAAGTGACGTAAATGTGGTCTATTATTGTTTCAGACTGTGGCGTTTTCCTAGTAGGGGTGTTTTATATTGCTTCAGGTTAAATAATCCCATAACATCCTTTTCATGTTTCGTGGGGCTTCATTAAAGTCCAATATTGAAATCGCCGTATCAGGACAACTTCCGTAGGAATAACTCCAACATCTTTCCATCATGATTCGAAACGCTGTGACCACTCTACCCTCTCTTCTGGTTTCTGTATATGAACCGGCTAAAAACGGTTGTAGGTCCCTTTTAGCGAAATTTCAATCCAAAATCCTTTCAATAGAATCTATTAAACATATTTAAGACCCTATAATTTACAGATTGATGAACATACGTTACCCAAACCAGTTTCGAATTTTCACGGCAGCATCTCTTCGGATTATATTGTAACCAGGAAATCGAGATTACACTGACAATATTACATTACTTAGTCGCGATTCAGAAAACCCCAAAACATGAAATCAATCATTAGAATTAGACAAAAAGAAGGTAAATCTGATATTTTTGTTTATCAAATGGCAAGCAATTAAGATATCCTATCTTAAATCCAGGTTTACTTTAGCCATTTGTGGCATTGATTATGGTCCAAACTTAACAGCAGGACAAAAGCAATTATAAATCAACGAGTAGGGAATCAAAATGACGCACAAACAAACATGCAGTAGAAGAAATCTAAAGTAAAAAAAAAAAAAATAGGATGCAACTTAACTACGGAAGAAAAGTAATCTAAAGTTCAATAATCAATATAATGCAAAATATTTATAAAGAAAGCTTTTCTACACCAACAAGGCCACACAATTTCTAAGGAGAAAGCACCACTGATCCATATCATCATTGCCCCCACCCGTGCAAGCAGACTCGTTCATAAAAAACAAACATCAATCTACTGACGACTTGAGTCCCTTCAACGATCGGAGAACTACATAACATAATAATAAAATAAAGAAAACAAATGGTCATACGAACATGAAAAAACAACTTTAATTTCACACATTACCAGCAAATTCATATGGGGTAGATCATATGAGTCATTAGGTTTGATAAATGGGTATTTGTCTACCAGGCTGGTATAGATCGCTGAAGACTACCAGGTAGGCATCAGTGGTGCCATGTTTAATGGTTGGCATCCTGGTATTGGGATTCCTGTGTGGTGGCCTATTTCGGTGTCATAGTATACACCCTTTTGTGTGTATAAGAGTTAGAACCACCGAACCAATAACTGTCCTTGGCAAGGGTCTCCTCCAGCTCATAGGCAAAGTATGGATATTGGAGCTGGGATCTGGGATAGACGAGTAGGGAAGTTCTGTGTAATTTTGTCTGGGGAATGAGTGTGAATGGAGAGAGAGAGAGAGAGAGAGAGATAGAGAGAGTGAGAGAGAGAGAGAGAGAGAGAGATAGAGAGAAGAGAGAGAGAGAGAGAAGAGAGAGAGAGAGAAGAGAGAGAGAGACAACGGACCGACCGACCGACTGCGATAGACAGCAAGATAAAGGACGATAAGCACAATGAAGCAGACATGGAGAAACACCCGCGAAAAGCTTTGGAAAAAGAAAATAATGGCAAGGAATGATACAGTTGCAATTTGCGTAGAAATTGAGTCAACTTCGAACGTCACATGTTTGTTAAATAAATCTGAATTGAAAAATTTTAATACATTTTAGGGTATAGTGCTAGTCAAAGTCTGAGACATTCATAAGAAATTTGTGAAAGAAGCACTTGAATTTTTTAAAGTTTGAATTGATTTTTTAGTTCTTGAGGAATATGGTTTCCCATAGCCAACCGTCCGTAATACGCGCAAACTAGACTTGTATAATTAATCATTGCAACGGAGTTATTTTATTGAATGTCGATAGTCGTTAAAAGTGAACATATTGTTAGTGAAAGAAGAGCATTTTCCATGGGAGAGAGAGAGAGAGAGAGAGTAGAGAGAGAGAGAGAGAGAGCGAGAGAGAGAGAGAGAGAGAAGTCTGTAAACATTGTTTTGTAGCGTTCATTTTACTATTTCCTGTGGAATGCCGAGGAGGGGACAGAGTGTTGGTGGGCGGTAGTTGGGTTGGTGGGTCCTCTCTCTTTCTCTCTCCTGTCTCTCTGTCTCTGTCTCTGTCTCTCTCTCCTCTCTCTCTCTCTCTCTCTCTCTCATCTCTCTCCAATACGACACGGACGGAAGGAGCCTGCCTATGGCATTGAAAAGCCCTCTCTGGCGGCCTGTTGCAGGTGGTTCAATACTGTTCATGACATGGATACATTTGAACAGGGCACAACACACGGTTTGTAAATGGTGAAGAAGGCACCATCTTGGTCGACGACTGCTTGTAGAACCACCCCAAGAGGAAGACGAAAGGAACAGCAGAATCTACAACAAAGAAATACAACATTAATGACCACCATCATGATCAACAACACCGACCACTCCATCCATGAACCCTGATAAGCCAAGGCAGCCAAATACTACCGCCAATGAAACTAAAAGCATGCTTGAGGACTAAAACTCAACTAATTCTAACCAGCGCGGCCCAGGTTTTGTTTTGGTGCTGAACATTCTTTTCTTGATAAAAAGGGACGAACGAAATCGTTCCTCGAAATGTAATTGGACACGTCTAAGTGATGATGTGATAAGATAAAAACATTGCTTTGCTTGATAAAATGGAACAAACGGAATTCGTTCCTTATATTTAATAATGTAATCGTAGTATTTTGAAAAAGGGGTTCCATGTGGAAATCTTTTCCTTCAATGTAAATAAACATGGTGTTAATTAAGGAAATGTTCCTATTTAATGCCCCTAGTAGATTTTTTATGGTATTTTTTTTCCCCGAAAGAACAGTAAAATGTGTTATGTGAAGAGTGACTGATAGTTTACAACAAGGACGATAATATGTTGGAAGTAAGGCTAGATAATCAAGGTAGCCTATCAGTTTCCCCAGGTGTCATTGAAGCCCCGTGTCCCGACCTGAAACAGACTGCCATCCGGTGTGGGTGCAGTGCCGTGCCCAACCACTTCCTTTGTCCCCATGGGGGTGTAGGAGAGACTGCCGAGGGTTCAGTAGACATTGTGTGTGCACTGCCAATTGGGTGGTTGGTGGCAGTGCAGCACGAGCCCACCGGCTTTCTCCGCCGTTGGGTGTCCGAGAGGCAGTCCGTGAGGTCAGCAACGACCTGGTGTGTCAAAGGTGCTTCAGAGTTCGTCGGTACGACGATTTATGTTCTTCTTGTTGTGTGTGGAGTCCCTGGAAGGACTCCACGAACAGCTCCCGTGAGTGGCTTCGTTTTCCCTGTCGAGTCGACGCGTGTGTTCCTTCTGTTGTGTGGGAGTCCCTGGAAGACTCCACGAACAGCTCCCGTGAGTGGTTTCTGAACTGTGTGAGGACTGTGTGACCAGGGCCAGAATGCGGCAAGTGCATAGACTGTTTGTGGTGAACACGCTGTGAGTGCCAGCCTGGTTTGATGTGCACAATTATAGTATCTAGTGTCCGTTGTGCGGCTTTGTGGTGGCGAGAACTTTTAATGATGTGCCCGATTATGCTGATTATGTAATATGTATTTTGCTATGAATTGATGGTTTAGGCAGCAAAAGAAAAAAAGTAGAAACTTAACTTGTTGCCTGGCTATCTACGTTCGTGTGGTGTGGTGTGTGTAAGGAAATAAGACTACATGCATCCAAACTTCTTCAGTGTGAGAGTCCAGACAGCAAAACGCGCACGCACACAAGCCATAAACAACATCTATCACTCTAACCATTTAGACCTAAATCAACTATCCATGAAATTACAGGAAGAATGGTGATGCATTTGGGTTAACTGGTCTGAACTCTACATATATCCCTTAATGAACAAAAACAATAGTAATATGGTCATAACTTCGCGCCAAAAAAGACAACATTTAACTTCTCATATGCCCTTTTACAAACATCGGTGGACAAGCAGCTTTGAAGAAGTCGAGCACTCACGAAAGTTTTGGGCCGTCACCTTGGACAACAATATCTCTTGGTCACCGCAACATCACGTTTTAAGCAAACGTCTATCACAAAAGTCCTTTCGGAGCTTGTCAAAAATATAAAAGATTTCTAGATGTAAATTGCGGCGTAAACACTTTTACCACGCATATATTCAGTCATCGATTGATTATGCCTCAACTCTTTGTTGATTCTTCAGTGATGATACGTTTCAAACCATTAATAGGGTTCCGTAAGCGAGCCTCCGAAAGCGAACTTATAAAATCGTCTTCTGTTTAACACAAAAGACTATACAATCTAAATATTCTACCTTAGACATACAAAACTTCAGTACAATAAAAGCAAAAATGATTATAGAAAATTATTAAGTTTTGCACCTTCAACATTAACTGCTAAATTTCCGTTATTTAGTCAAGATGCATCACAGTAATATACTAATCCGAAAACCCAAATTGATCTATTCAAAACTAAGTTTACTCAGGTGGATCGCTTTGGAACTCTCTGCCAATAAACATCAAACAAAAAGGAATCATTGGTTGCCATGTAAAGCAGCATACAAACATTCATTATTTTCAAACAATAGAAACATAACACAATAACAGCATTCTACATAATCTTTAATCTTTATCATGCGAACTCTAGTTTATTATCTTAAATATGTATAGTGGATTGAGTGAGTGAGTGAGAGTTGTGATGTGTTTGTGTGTGTGAGTGTGTGAGTGGTGTGTTGTGTGTGTGTGTGTGTTTGTGTGTGTAGTTTTTTTTTAACAAGTTAGTGTCCTTTGAGATATATTGAATGCTACCTTTTACATTCACCCCCAACCTACCCCTACCCTTTTTCTTCCCCCTTTTCCTACTCCTTGTACTCTATGCTTCACACGTTTATTATTGCGTACGTTTGTATAATGGTTTGGACAATAGCTAATTTGTATTGAACAGTTCAAGATCTTGTCATTGTTTGTTCCTTTTATATGCATTTGCATTAATATTGATTCTTAATATGCATTAAATTGATCTTTAATATGCATTAATTTGATCTTTAATTTGTTTTCTTTTTCCTTTTGTGCCCCAGGGCTGGTGGTAAAAAGCATTTGTATAGCTTATCTCATTACCCTGGTAAAATAAAATTTCGCTCGTTCGTTGTTCTCTTCTCTCTCCTCTCTCTCTCTCTCCTCTCCACTCTCTCATCTCTCTCTCTCTCTCTAACACACACCATACACACAACCACCTCCACCACCACCCACCACCACCACCACCAAGTCTGGGTTTATGAAGTCTACTGCCTTGTCCACTCGTTAGCGTGATTCCTGCTGTTGTACATTCCATGTCTGAGTCGAGTTTTAACTTTCAGAAGTAGTGGTTTTTCAAATCTGCTGCACAATGTTTGTGAGAAAACCAGGTTTTGAACAGACACAGAAGACCCCACACCCACCCACACCCCCTTTTTTTCTTTTTTTAATGGATGAACCTGCCTGAAAACGCCTTGTTTCTCAGACCTCCAAGAACTTTTTCTGGGTGCAAGTTTGAATAGCAATAATGCTGATCTATATTGAGAATGAGCAAAAATAGCAAAAAAATGATACAGACGCTATAAAGTAATGGCAGTGCGGAGTGAGAGTTATCATTGACGACAATACAAATGTATACAGACGCTAATAAAGTAAATGGCAGTGCGGAGTGGAGAGTTTATCAGACGACAACACAATGTATAGCCGACGCTATACAGTAATGGCAGTTGCTGAAGAGAGAGTTATCAGCACGACAACACAATGTATACAGACGTGCTATAAAGTAATGGCAGTGCGGATTGAGAGTTTATCAGACTACCAACACGAAAACCACACGGATTAAACTGTCCATAAAATGAAAATTAATTTTGCCGATAGAAAATCAGAAACGCAAAACCACCAGACATAAGTATAGCCTTTTTATACGTCCATAATTACAGTCAATGTGGATTATGGTAACGTAGGCCGTGTGGTCTGATGAAACTGCATGTTATTTAGAACAAGAACTACCAAATACATTATTGATTAAATAGCTAGTATGTATGAAGAACAGATAATGACACAAACCACCCAGTCCTTAACTACCGGGAATAAGAACACATGTCACTGAGGAGCTTTCTCCAAATTCAGCACCATCAAGAAGTCAAACACCATCATCAATCCTGTTAACAGTGATTGATTCAAACGCAGGGAATCCTTTTTTTTTTTATGTCAAAATTATCTCGTCAAAATAAACTTACTTCTTCACTGTTTCTTTCTGATAATGAGTTTGAAAAATATTTCGTGAATTCATTACAATATCTATTCATCAACAGCATGGAAATCATCACTGTTCTTTTCTGATAATAGCCTTGATAAACTTTCGGAATTCATTACGTAATTGTCTATTCATCAACAGCATGGAAATCATCACTGTTCTTTCTGATAATACGCTGGATAAACCTTTCGGAATTCAATTTACGAATTTCTATTCATCAACAGCATGGAAATCATCACTGTTCTTCTGATTAATAGGCTATAAACTTTCGGAATTCATTACGAATTTCTATTCATCAACAGCATGGAAATCATCACACGCGCTTTTTCTTTCGTTTCTCTATATCCATTTCTGTTGGCCTTTTCTCTCTAGTCTGCCTCTCTTTTTTTCTTCTCCTAGCTACACACACACACACACCCAACACAAACACACACACACAACACTCACACACACACACACACACGACACACACTTACACAACCACGCGCGCGCGCGCGTATTCGTTTCACGAGGCTTTATGTTTTTGTGCGTCATCAACTCAACGCTTCATTTGTCGACAATTCTGTTGTTGATGTTATAGTTGATCGTCGTTGTCGTTTTTGTTGTTCTTGTCGTTGTTGTTGTATGTCCTTGTTTTCTACTGGCAAACCTTCAGAACATCCTCAAAGAAAGATCCTTATTTACGATAAAAGATCAGCAGGTCAGAAGCGTTTGTAGCATGGGAAATTAATTCTTTAAAATTACACACAGAAACGTTTTTAAAGTAAACTAACACCTAGACTAATTTTCATACTGCAAATCACAATTAAGTGTGCAGTGCACCCCCAGTTAAAATAAGCCTGTCACTGAACAACAACGACAACAACATCAACAGCAACAACTCCAACCAACCAACCAAATACACACATGGTAGACACACTGACACACACACACACACACACACACACACAACGGCACACAACACACCTTATTAGATGTTTAGGAGGCTAAAAGCAATTGTACCATAATACGAAAATATTAATTAGAAACAAACACAACGGACAAAAAAACTGACCCTCCCCCCACCCCTCCACAGTCGTGACCCATCTATCCCATGACCAGTGGCAGCACAACTGACCTTGAGACCTGAAGAAAAGCGGTTGACGGCAGTGAGAGCTAGACAGTAGGTCTTCATACAACCACGCCCCCCCCCCCCGCCCCCACAAAAAAGCCCCGCACCCCATCCCCCGCCTCCGTCCCTAAAAATGTTTTGGTGCCTTCTAACTCCAGAGAAGGCCATCTGAGGTCCAGGTGATGATTCCTGAACGCCCAGCGCTAAGGCCGCCATTGTTTTGTACTTGTCTGGATTTGAACATGCGTCTGAGGCCCAACCACCTTGACTTGCATCACACATATCATACTGGACACCTTCGTCAGCCGAGAAAGAAAGATGCCGGATGATTTCATCACAATTATCATACTGGACGCCTTCGTCAGGTGAGAAAGAACGATGTCCAGATGACTTAATCACATATTTTATACTGGACACCCTGACTTGGATGTTGCTGATACTTCATCACACATATCATAGAGGACACCTGTCGTTTAGTTGAAAAAGAGGTATGGCCAATTAACATCCCGAGCTCCTATTCCAGCCGCCTCTGCCGTGTAGGGCATCCAAGCCTCTTTTCCCAGAAAGGCAGACCTGTATTGTCATAGCAAAGGCAGACCTATTGTGAATCAAAGGCAGACCTGTTTGTCATAGCAGAAAGGCAACCTATATGTGATATCAAAGGCAGACCAGTATGTGATATCAAAGGCAGACCGATTTGTGATATCAAAGGGAGACCTATTTGTGATATCAAAGCATGAACCTATTTGTGATATCAAAGGGAGACCTATTTGTGATATCAAAAGCAGACCTATTTGTAATATCATAAGGCATACCTTGTTTGAGATATCAAAGTGAAACCTTATTGTGATATCAAGGGAGACTATTAGTGATATCAAAGCAGACTGTCACCGATCGGCGGTTACTCAAACTAGTACGTCGACGTGGTTTTAAGAGTAGAGAGCGTGTGCGCGTATGCGTGCGAGCGTGCATGTATGCGTGGCATGTATGTGTGCTTATTTGTGTGGTGTGTGTTGTGTGTGTGTGTGTGTGTGTGTGTGTGTGTTGTTTGGTGTGTGTGTGTGTGTGCGTGCACCGCGCGCCGCGCGTGGTAAGACTGGGGTTTAGTTACTGGGGGTTAGGCTAAGTTCCTCGTGGCTAGGTTAGTACGTTAGCCTAGGTAGGGTGGGCAGGTGAAGAGACATACAGTATTTTGCCTTCCAGTCTTCATTATTGAGGTAGATGTATGGAGGAAGTTGGTTTTCGTTCCCGTTGTTACCCTTTTATTACTTTGGTTCTATACCAGATAAGCGGGCAGGATATCGGCTGTGTGTATGTGTTGTTCAAGTCGTGAGTTTGTTGTGGTAAATTGTCGTGTGTTTTTGCACGAGCAACAACTAGTCCGTTGTCAGGCTGTCAGCTCTGCGAGGGATACACTGCTCTGAACCAATCGTTGTTGTTGTGTGTGAGTAAGAGTTCGCTTGAATTTCCGACCAGGGCGAATGCGTTGGGTAGCTTCACTCGGTCCCTGGTGGTTCGTCGGGAGTGGACGTTACTCCTTGTAGTGCGGCGGCAGCGCCGGTGTTTTTTTGAAAGAGTGACCTTCGATTCATAATAGTTATTGCCAGGTCCCTACGTCGGGTTTTGGGGGTGCCCTTGGCCTTGTGCAGAGTTCGGTGTCGTCTTGTTGGCAGCCACTGTCACCCTTGCAGAACTGGTTGGGGGTTGATCGGGCTTATGTCCAGGCTGGGAAAGTTAGGTTCTTGTGTTGAGTTCGTCGTGTTTTTTCTTGTATTTTGGCGAGTTGCACTGTAGGTTTTTCTCATGTTGGGAATTTGTTGTGGTTTTTTGTTGCTATACTGGTTGTCTGGGATGATGTTGTCTTGTTCCGTATTGAAATTTTGTTGTCAGCCGGGTTTTTTTTTTTTTACCTCTTTCCCCGTAATTTTTTTTTTTTTTTAATAATTACATAGGGGGTTCCCCCAAAGTTCGATTTCCCGGGGTTTTTTTCTAGACAATGGGGGTTTTAATAAAAAAAACCCTTATGGCGTGATGAATTTTGGGGTTTTGGTTATTCATGTTAATGCAGGGGGTTTTTAAAAGGGGGGTAATACAAAGGGTTGCATTTGTGAGGATCAAAATATATTTCAGGTGCAGATGTGTCGCATGAATCATAAAAGGGATTGTGCTCAATTTCAGTCGAAAATTTTAAATATTCGTTGAAACTAAATTTAGGGTTTTTTTCGGTTTTGACCTCACAGCTTTGGGGAAGGGTTAACTGGGGAAAAGGGGGCCAAGGCTGATTTGGGGTCGAGTGGTTTTAGGGAGTACGGTCGTGACTATTCAACTTAATTGGTGTCTCTCACTTTCGTTACAAGTCTTTTCTCGACGCGGGTGCCCCGTGCGCGTGCAGACTGCCTGTGGCGTACGCTTTGGGGGTACAGGACAGTGACCATAGGTTAGAATTTTTTTTTAAAAAAAAAAATGTTTCGTCACACATGCGGGGATGTATGGTTTGTGACAGAATGGGGTTTTGGAGAAAGATGAAAAGGTGGGGGGAAACCCAGCCCCATTATAATTTTAGTACCCGGAAAAAAAGGGGGAAAAGGGGTAAATTTTTTAAACAAAAAACTTAGCAGTCGATAGGATAAAAGGGAAAATAAAGTCAGTTTTTAAAAATTTTTGGATGGGTTATCTGACAGAGATAAGAGTGGGGGCTGGAGGGAAAGTGGAAAAAAAAACTGATTTTTTTTGGATATATGATTAAAATTGACAGGCAAAAGGGTTAAAGAAATGTGAAGGATTGTGGCTGCAGCCGATTCTTTTGGGGGTGAACATCTGGGGGGGAAAAACCATAAAAAATTAAAAATTTTTTTTTTTTGAGAAAATGGTTTTTTCTACTGACATTTTTTTGGGGAGCCCATTTCCTTGTGAAACTGCCCATTTCCAGATTACTTTAGCTTTCCAAAGGGGGCCCAAAAAGCCCCGCGTTGGATCGCTTATTTTTTTTTTTTTTCCCGAAATTGGGGCGATTCATAATTTCTATGAAATAACGTGGATGGGCTCAGGGGGAAAAATTTTTTTCTGCGGGTCATGGGGGTTTGGGGAGGAAAATGGGGTTGAAACCCCAAAGTGAGTAATGGGTTGGGGGATGTTTTCCCGGGAAATTTTTAAGGGTCACTCCCATGCCCGAGTGGGAAGAAAGGGCCCAAGGGAATGGAGATTTTAAGCTTTCCCAAAATAGCCTATGTCCCTGATGACTGGGGTTTTGTAGCAACATTACAGTAGTGGCCAAACAGTTGTGTCAGTAGGTATCCTGCCCATCTGAGCTGGGCCCCGACCACCCCAGCCCTCTGCCGCGTTCCCGGGGGAGGTTAGGGGGGGTTTTCCCCCGTGCCGGGTTGTTTTCCTGGGAGAGGGAAAACCCCCGGGGCCGCTGCCTTTTGTGGGGGGGCCTCCCCGGCTACCGGGCTCTTCCGGAGTTCTCCGGCACGGTTCCTCGCCCCCGTTTGGGGCCCCCCCTTAAGGGGCACTGCACCGGGCCCTTTTTTTCCCCCTTTGGTGCCCCGGGGGGCCCTTTTAAAGGGGGGGGGCGTCCTACGAGCCCCCGGACCCGGAGAGGGCGCTTTGGGGCTTTGGGGTGTCGGGGGCCCCCGGGGGGGAGGAGTGGACTGGGGGGAAGCCACGGTCAGCCCCCGGGGTGCGGGGAGTTTTTGGGGGGGTGCGCCCGCGGGAGCCACGGACAGCCCCGGGGGTGCAGAGTCTTCCGGGGGAAAATTCGGCCTGTGGGGGGCCACGTACAGCGCCGAGGACTGGAGTTTCCCCGGGCCCCCGGGATGGGTTGTCCCATTTTTGTGGTAGAAGGGGTTTTAGCTTTTGGGAGTGGGGGTTTGGGGTGTTAGCTACTGCCTCCTTTTTGGACGTAGGGGCCGGCACAGTTGGGGGGGACTTGTCGTTCCCCCCCTTAGGGACGCAGCGACCCCTTTGGGGAGTGGCCCGGGGTTTAAAAAAAGGGGGGAGCCTGGGGAAGGTGTGGGTGTAGCAGTAGTTAAAAATTTTGAGTCCCTAGGTAAATCCTTGTCCCCAGTATTAGTCACTACTGTGCCCGGGGAAACGCTGGTCCCCAGTTTCCCCCGATATACCGCAACTGGTGTTTTAGGTTAGGTTTTGGGGCCCTTTCCCGGGCATTATCTTTGAGTAGGGGGGGAAAAAAGCGGGGAAAATTTTTATACTTTTTTGCAGGTGGGGTGCGTGAGTGGGGGCGCCATGGAGTGTGTTTTGGGGAAAAAAAAAAGCGTGGGGTTTATTGTAAAACTGTGTTAGTGTGCGTGTTTTTTCTGACCAAATGTGTGAAGGCGTGTGTAAGGGTGGTAGGGCCGTCCGGCTTTCACCGTACACAGACCTATTTTTTGATAAAACAAAGGGAACCTATTTGTGATTCAAAGGGAGGGCCTATTGTGATATCAAAGCAGACCTATTTGGATATTTAAAAAGGGAGACCTTTTTTGATAAACAAAACGAGACCTATTTTTGACTCAAAGGCAAGTGCGTGACTCGGGAGCAGACCTATAGCGGGGGGCCCCCCCCGGGCTCGTACTGTATTCAGCTGGTGCAATTTTAGCGCACGTTACTGGGGTTCTATGATTTCAACAAGGGGGGGTGTGTGTGTGTGTGTGGTGTGGTTTTGGGGTGGTGTGGTGGTCTGTGTGAAATCTGTGTGAAACACCCCCCCCAAAATTAACTTTTAGACAGTAGTACTTGTAAACACCCAAAAGTTATTTTGGTAAAAAAAATGAACGTATGCTGGGAAAATATAGTGAAAAAAATACAGGGATGGGCCAAGGTAAAAAGTAAACACTGCATCTCTGGGTAATTAGTGGAGGGGCAAAAAACTTTTTGCTTTTGAAAATTCTGAGCTTCAATGGAAATTTAAACCCTCAGGCGGAAGTGATTTCGAGAAGGGGAGGGAAATAACAAAACGTTTTAATAGGCCCATTTTGGGGAGGGAACCTGGATTTCGCAAAATTTTTTAGAATTCATGTTAGTTTTAAAATGAATAGTTTGCAGGGCAACCCAAAGTTTTTTTTATGAAAAACCCTTTTTGAAGGGCAAACAGCCTTTAAGGTCAACCGTTTTTAAAAATGGGGGGAAATTTTAGGAAACTGCTTCAATTTCACGTTGTTTTAAAGATGCTGATCGAAGTTTTTTTCCCAAATTTTGCTGGCGAGTCAAATGTGTTGAACAAAACGGGGGCCCGGGAAAAAGCTGGGTTGGGGTGGGAAGGCCGACTCGTAATCTTGGTAAACCCAAAGGGTTGAAAGGGTTCGAATCTCTGCCGGGCCTTTTTTGGTACAAAGAGATTTTTTCCCTTAGGGTGGTTTTTTTTTTTCATTTAAAAAAAAGGGCCTTCGAAGGGGAAAAAAAACCCCAATTTCCCCCGGTGTGAACCCCATGCATAACTTTTGGGGGGGACATTTAAAATCCCATCCCCAAAATTTTCGGGGAGAAGGCCATTTTTAAAACCCTTAAAAATTTATTTTCACTAGCAGCACTTTTTGAAAAATCAAAAAAAAAAAAGAATTGTTACATGAACGAACGAATTTACTGAATGACAGGGGAAAAAGAGGGGAAAGAAGCCCAGCGGGGGCTTTTTAAAACCCCCCGGCTCTCCCAAAAAGGGGGGGAGCCCTTTTTGTAAACGAGAATGGGGGTTGTAAAGCGTTTTGACTTGGTCTTTTTGATAATAATATAATTCAAAAAGGACTATTCATGCATCACAATTTTTTTGACCTGAAAGTTCAAAAAGTGGAAATCCTGCCAAAATAAAAAATAAATTGTCATATACCTTTCGCAGAACTTTTTTAAAGTGAGAAATCCACAAAAGGGACTGTGGTGAGTCATTAGCCTAGAACACAAGGGCACTTCAGCTTGCATTTTTTAAAAAAAAAATTGGGGGGAGCTGTATTCCCACTTTGTTTCCCTTTTGACCAGCTGCATGAGCATAAATTTGGGTTTAGTGATTAGGGATTAAACCTGTCTCATTCCTTCACATGTCAACAGATTTTTGAATGTTTCAGGCACAACTTAGATGACGTTTTCTTGTGTGCCCGGGGGTATTACACGTTAAGTTACAAGATTCTTCCATTTCTGAAGAGTGAGATCTTTTACATCGAAAAAAACCAGAAGCCCCTATGTTAGGGATGTGTGCGGTGCTGCTTTGCTGTCTGACTTTTTACCTGAAGAAGTTTGGATGCGGGGTAGATTTTTTTTCCTACACACCCATACCACACGAACAAAAAATACCGGGAAACCCAAGTTTTTTTTCCCCCTTTTTTTTTGCTGCCTGAATAAAAAAAAACCCTTTAAACAAATACATATTAAAAAACAAGAACAAGCAGAAACATTAAAAAATTTTTTTTCCCAAAACCCCCAAAAAAAAGGGGCGCGCAAAAACGCAAGTACTACAATAAAATTTAAAACATTTTTTCCCTTGGGGGGGGCCAGGCTGGCACCCCCCAGCAGGGGTCCCCACAAAAATCAATGTTTTTGGGGCCCCCCCCCGGGGCCCGATCACAGAGTCTTTCACACGGTTCAGAACCACTCACGAAGCAGTTTTTGGGGAGCCCCCCCCGGGACTCCCACACAACAAAAGGGGGGGTTTCACTGAACATCGTTCCGACGAAAAACCCAAAAGCCGCCACAAAGCAGTTCGTGGAGCCCCTTCAGGGACCCCAAAACCCAAAAGAAAAAAAAAAACGTCGTCTACTGACCACTTGGGCCCCCTCCACACCCCCACGAGACAGAGACGCGGGCGGGCCCCCCGCCGCACCCCACAAACCCCGGGTGGCAGAACAACACGATGTTACTGAACACTGGGGGTCTCCCCACACCCCTTTTTTGGGTGGAGACAGCGGCCGGGGGGTGGGGTGCACCCCACCCCCGGGTGGCAGTCATTCCAGGTCGGACTCGGGGGCTTCACCGACACCTTTGGAAATGATAGCAGCTTGATTATCTCGTCTTTTTCCCACAAAATTTTTTGTTCTTTTTTTGTCACTACAGTTAAAATTTTTTTCACCTGGGTACATTTTACTGGGGAAAAAAAGGGAAAAAAACCCATAATAAAATAACTAAATTTCAAAATGTGGGTGCATTACAAAAAAAAAATTTCCCGATTTTAAAAACCCTGATTTTTACTTTAAGGAAAGGGGTTTTTCCCCAAAAGGAACCCTTTTTCAAAGTTTCCCAAAGGAAAACCAAATTTTAAAAAGTAAAGGGATCATTCCCCTTTTTTCCAATTTTATCAAAAAAAGAATGCTTTTAAAAAATTTTACATCACCACTAGAAATGTCCAATTACAAATTTTCCCCCTCCCACACACACTACCCCCCCCTCACAATGAACAAAGTCGCCGACGTCAGTAACCTGACATGAAAACAGGCGCTGTGTGTTGGGGGGAAACCCTTGTTTGACGCGTTTACTCTGCCCCCATTTTGGGTTTTAATTTTGGTGTAAGTGTTTTTCCCCCGATAATCTCATGTGAAAAAATCAAGGGGAAAAACCAATTTTGTTTCCGCCCCTTTTGATTCACAAGAAAGTAAAGAAGTTTGTGAATTTTTTTGAGAAAAGAAATAAATGTGAGAATAAAATTTTGGGCCAAAAGGGGTTTCTCAAAAATTTTTACAACTTGAGTGAGTGACGATAAAAAATTTTTAAAAAACCCAATTTTGGGAAATGAACGAAATTGCTGGGGGGGCAGCCCCAATTTAAAATTTTTGGACCAACTAAAGTATCATTCAATTTTTTGTTAACCCATTGGGGGGGGGCCTTGAGATTTTTTTAAAAAAAAAAAAGGGAAAAAAAACAGCGAACAGTATGAAAAAAACAAATAAATTCGCTGTTTTTTGGGGGTAAAACAGACAAGAAACAAAAAAGGGGAACGAAGAATCTCAATGGTTTTTCCCGGAAAAAAAATTATTAGACGAAAATCAGATAACGTAAATTCAGGAAAAATTGAATGTTTTTTGAAAGATCTGAAAAACCCGACCCTTTTTTTTGGAGCAAAACATGATGAAAAAAAAAAATTCTTACGAGGGACAAACCCCAAATTTGACTTGAAACAAAAAAACATTTTAAAAAGTTTTTAGAATAAGGGGAAAATGGATTAGGAACTTTTTTAAGTAAAAAAAAAGAAAGGTTTTTCAAATTTTGTTTTGATCATTTAGTTATTCGCTCAGAGGATTAATAATCTTAGACGTTTTTCTCGACTTTTTTAAAAAAAAAATGATGTTTCAAAACAAAACCAAAAAATACAGTAAGCAGTCCCCTTTTTTACACCAAAAAAATTTTTCCCTGCCTCCAAACATCCCGTCTGCGAACGAATGGGGTTTAGTAAGTCTTTCTTTGCCTTGTTTTGTTTGTTGCAAAAAACAAATTTAGTGTTGGTTTTCTACTGGTTTTACGATTGTCTGAACTCAAATTTTGTTCGGGTTTTTTGTCAAAGGCTTTTTTACCCATTGTGTTAAACTCCTTGATCCGGGCACGAAGGGAAACAAATTTTTTTTATCACCCAAACCTCTGGGGGGAATGGGGTTTTCCATGTCAAGGCACAAAAAGCAACCTCTATTTTTTGTTGGCAGCATCGCTATTGTGTTGGTGGGGGGGCAAACCAAAAAAAAAAAAAAAAAAAATTCAGAAAATGAAAACGAAGAGTAAGCAATCGCTACAAAGCCTGGTGGCAACGAAATTTTAACGGGAATTCTTGGGGATATAATCATCCA
>JAMYXO010005625.1:0-15101 GCA_033310375.1 Conus canariensis
GTCATTTTCATAGCACAAAAGTGCCCAACATCTCCTTCGTCAGAATGACAACATCAAGGGGTAAAAACCGAGGGACCCATCCACCCAAACCCCAAGGGGGACCAGCATCCTCGCCAGTGACATCAGGTGTCTCTTCTAACCTCCTCTGGGAAACACCGAGGAAGCCATCAGCTCTGAAAGGTTAACCCACCCCCATACCTATTTCCGAACCTTCACATCGTGACTGGTTCAATCCCCCCTTGCCCTGAGCGACGGGGGACCTTTTCTCCTGACGTCAATTTTTTTTTCCACCTGCAAACTTAGGACTGCTGAGAAAACCACGTTCATTCGCCAAAAATGATGTTCAAATCTAATTAAAAATATTGTAGATTCGTTAATCAGTTAATAGACATGAAATATTTTAATAACCCTTGTATCCTATATGGGACTAATCGTTTGTTTTTATTTTTGTCATATTTTCTACAAGCAAACGTAGGCGTATTTTTTTGGGGCATTGTTGTGACAATCTTTGTTTTTAGAGCGTTTTTTAATTTTTTCCTTTCATTTTTTATTTTTTTTTTTAATTTACTTCGTTTCGTTAATTGCGTTTTCCCATCCTTTACATGATGCCACCTAAACTCTTAAATTAGAAGTTTATGCAGGGAACATTGGGTCTGTTTCCACAAATCTCCCTTTATTTAGTTCAACATTTTTGCGAATAACCCCTAAAAAAGCTCTTATTTTACAATCTTTGAATGTGAAAAGAAACAAACTGCCTAAATTATTGGGTTATTTATACACCAGTTCATGAACAGTAGATGCTGTTACTAAAACAATCAGCTATATAATTACAAAGAAGGAACAATTATAAAGTATACCCGTCCCCCTGCTCCAAACAATATTCCAACTTTACATCGTGTGCGGCTCGAACTAAACTAAGGGGAAGATTTTATGATAAACATAGTCTCTACATATCTTCCCAAAGGACCAATAATTTAATACAGAATGCTTACACACCTACCAAAAAACAAAACTGGTCAATAGAAAGGAGCTTTAACGCCCATTCGCCGTTTGGGACAAAAATTTGCATATCATAACTATAACCGATTTGTAAAAATATGTTAATTCATGTTTATATTTGTTAATGATGGCAGCATAACTAGTTTTCCAGATTTCCAACTCCGGGGCATCAGCAATAAATTTATCTTTGATATCTCCTGCTTTAGCTCTGAATGTAGCTGTCAAAACCTTTACGATACTCTAAAAAAGCGACCACCTCCCAAATAAATTAATTTTTAATAAAATAAGATTTTTGGATTTCAAGAAGACAAATCCAAACATAATTTTAAATCAGTTTGACTGGAACTTTAAAAAACAAACTTGCTACATACAACACTGTTGATTTTAATATTATAGCATTGATCAGTTATATTCTATTTTACTGATGCTACCTTAGTGTTGCAGATGTAGCCATTAAAAAATTTTCGTCCGTTAAGTCAAACAAACACTGGGGAAAAAATATCTGGTGGACACCTGCTTGTGACCAAGCCGTTAATAAAAACAATGTTTTTTAAAATAATTTAAAAACAAAACACCAGAAATAATAGACAAGCGAACACACCGTAAAAAGGAAATAGCCAACAAAAGGGCATATTGGTCCTCTTTCTGCTCTAATGAATTTCAAATCATACAGATTTAAAAAAATTTGGGAAAAAAAGTTTCATGAAATAAAAGGGTTTAAACTTCCCATCTTGTCCTGTAAACTGAAGAACAAAGCATTTTCCATCTAATTCAGGAAAAACAGAATGTTCCCCGAATGTTTTTCCGAATCTATGCGTTTGGAAGGTCTGTCCTTTAAAATCAAACTTCCAAACAGAAAAAACATAAAGCGTTAAAGATCCGTTGATGAAAATAGTCATTTTATCGAGGCTCCTTTTACTCTTGATGAAGTGAAAAGCAATTCTATCTCTTCCAATAAGTAAACTTCTGTGGGACTAGATAAAGTTTCCAATTATATTTTAAAACACCTGCCTAAAAATTTTTTGTCTTATTACTGCAAAAATTTGTTTAAAAAAATGTTGGTTTAGGGCGTAATCCAGAACAATGGAAACATCTATCAGTACCGTTTTAAAGCAAGGCAAACCTCTAACAGATAAGCATAGTTACAGCCCAATAGCATTAACCTCACATACCTGTAAACTTTAGAGAGAATAGTTTTGAGAAGATTGCCCGGGGTATTTTGTAAAAAAAAAAAGTTTTTTCCAGTTAATCAAGCAGTTTTCCCAAAATGGCAGGGTCTGCTATTGACAAATTTAGTAAAACTCACAACAAATGTAAAAAAACCCATTTGCAAGAAAAAGGGAAATTTTCTGGACCTTTTTTCGATATCAAGAAAGCTATGACCAGGTCTGGCATCCCAAAGCTCCTTTATAAATTGAAACAAATGGGGGTTTTGGGGGGACATTTATATCCTACATTAAATGCTTTTGAATAAAAGAAACTACGTTTCAGTGGGGAATCATACTCCGTTTCTAGTTTTTACAAGGGGGATTGCCACAAGGTTCTGTTATCGCCCTATGTTTTTTTAACATCTTAATGTACGATTTCCCCTCGCTTTTTTAAAAAAGCAGTTGTATTATACAATATGCTGATGATCTATGCTCGGGGATGAATGTTACAATGAAAAGAAAAACATCAAAAAGGGAACTAAAACTACATCAAGAAGATCACAAAGAAGCTCAATCATATATTTACTTATAGGGAAAACAAAAGGGGTCTGACATTTTTACAGAAAAAAACACGACTTTTCAGTAAAAAGATATCGTGAAATTTCGGTATTATTTTCTCCAAAGTTGTCCGGAAGCTCATATCAACTAATCTTGCTAAGGCAAGGAAAGTTTTAAAATCTATTAAAATTATAAGCAAAAAAACCGGGGACAAGATTACAAATTTTTAAAACATCCTCTACGTCGCTGATTAGATCAAAATTGTCCTATGGACAGAGGTATTTTTAGTGCCCCTAACTATTTACTTGTGAAACTTCAAAGCATAGACTGCAAGAGTTATGGGCTTGCTCTTTGTGTCCCTTTTTCACGCAAAACGTTGGAAACGTATAAAGAAATTGGAGAATTGCCTTTTGGACGAAAAGAAGTCTTGCATGCGCTAAAAGACGTTCTTTAAATTCGACAAAAACAATTTTTGCATCTGGGGAAACTGAAAATTACATCTGAAAATTCTTTTCCCTAAACGCTAAGCAATATAAACATTGAAACCAGTTGAACTTACGATCAGATCACTCAAAAGGTCTGATAAAATCCAAGCAATATTGAAAAATCAAGCACCTCCCCTTGTCCTGCTTGGGAGATGACTAAAGCCATTTTGATATTAATTATACTGACAAAAGAAAAATAGAACCAAACTTATAAAACTGAAGTCCAATTACACATACAGAACACTTATCAAACCCATTTAAAGATATATACAATGGTTCACTCCTAGAAGATCACCGGCATTTTTCAGCTTTGTAATCCCAGCTTTAAAAAAGGGGAAAAGTCATACTACTTTGGCAAAAACGACCCATCTTTCTGCTGAACTTATTGCTATTCTTATGGCTCTCAATTTTACATAGCTTTTTTCCCTTTACATTTTTTTTTTCAACCCTTTTATTTTGTGTAGTTTCTCAATGGGTACTCTATTTTTAAAAGATCAATCAGATTACAAGAAAAAGCCCAAAAATTTATGTTAGAAATAATCAATTAATTCATATCTTAACTTTAAAAGGGACCAAAAAGTTTCCTTTTGCTGGGGTTTCCCTTTACTCTTGGATTTTCTTTAAATGAGTGGGTGACAAAGTAGCAAAAAAGGGCCAAAACAAGGCACAGAATTCCACTGCAATTCATTTCTTTATCCATTCAGGGGGTTATCACTTCTGGGAAAAAAACAGTATGGAGTAAGTTAAAAGGGTTACCCAAGAAAAGATAGACCTCCAAGAATTTTTTAAAAATATATATATATAAAATATAAATAAATATATATATTGATTCTCGTGGTTTTGGGTAACAAAATTTTATGAATTTTTACTGGCGTAATCAAAATTTAGACAGATTAGTTCCTACTTTCAGGAAAAAACTTTAATGCGTTCATCACAAAAAACAGCAAAAAATGTTTGACTTTAGTGGTGAACAAATTTTCACAAACACATCATTTTTTTAACTCAGAGGTTAAACCTATCTTACCAGTGATTCTGAAAAATTTTATTGAAGGCGTTTTCAAAAATGTTCCATAGTTTTAAATTGCGAAATTTTTACTTCATATCCTGTAGGAATTTGTTATAGACTATTGATTGTAATTTTTTGTTAATGCTTTTTTTTCTTTTAGCCAAGAGACATAAATACATAAACCCCCACAAACGTCCCCCTCCCCTCCTCCTCCTCCCCGATCCCCTCCCTCCCCCCCCCCCTCCCCCGTCTAATATCAATATGTGGATAGACGTTAAATTTAAGACAACAATAACAACCGGGACACAAAAAATCAGACTTGACACACATGCCCACAACAGGCACAATTTGTACTGACAATCGTTACATACATATTCAATGTGGTTGGGCTGTTGTGGGGGATTTTGGAAACTATCCTTTGATCTTATTTCATAAATGTTTTTAAAAAAACCATGAGCGTTACAAATTTAAGTAGAAAGTAAATAAATAGTAATGTTGACGTTAGTTTAACTTTGAGCTCATTAACTTGATGTTATTTTATTTTATTTATGTTAAATTTTAAAATTATTAATTTGATTTAATTTTATTGTGTTCTACTCATTAAGATATCAAACTTTGAACTAGTTGAGAGAATCGGTAGGGTTTTAACGGGACCCCTTTTCCGACGTGCGTAATGTGAGGGGGTTTGGGGAAAGGGGTGCAAAGGGAAAAACTTTCTTTTTTCAGAAACATTGTAATGTACCATTTCATTATCATTTATTCTTCATTTTATTTGATACTGCAAAAGTGTCACCACAAAATAATTTTTTCCCTCATGACAAACAAACAAACCCTTGAAATTTTAGTGAGTCTGGGGCTGTGTTCAGAGAAAATGACTTTTGGGCATTGTTCAGGGAGAGTGACGCCCGGGCGTTTCAGGAAAGTGATTCTGGGCTTTGTTAGAGTGAGTGACTTTTTGGAAAATATGTTCAGGCAGAGTACTCTGGGGGTATTTCAGAAGATTTACTTTGGGGGGGAAAGTTCAGGGGGAGGATTTTCGGGGGTAGTTAGGAAGAGTGATCTGGGCTGTGTTTTAAGTGAGTGACTTTCATGACTATGTTCAGGGAGTGTGACTCGAAAACTGTGTTCAGGGAATGGACGCTGGGGGTGTGTTCAGCGAGAGAGATTCTTGGCTGTTGGAGTCTGGGGGTGTGTTCAGAGAGAGTGACTTCTGGGGCTATTTCAGGGAGACTGACGCCGGGTATTTTTTCAGGGGAAAATGGACTTTCGGGGGTATTCAGGGGGAAATAAATTTTCGGGGTATTTCAGGAAAAATGAAATTTTGGGGTTTTGTTTAGGGACAGTGATTTTCCCCAAAAGGGGGCAAGGTTTCCAGGGAGAGTGAACATTTTGGGAAGGGGATTTGGGGTTTTTGTGACAGCGAGTCTGGGCTGTGTTCAGGGAAATGACTTCAGGGCTATGTTCGGGAAGTGTCACGACCGGCCCCTGAAGGTCGGCCCGACGGATCGGTCTAAAAGGGAGTGAAGGGAAAGACTGAAACCCCACACGCTCGCAAGAATCACACAGGGAAAAATTACAGTACAACACAACATTTTTTTTCCAAACCAACATACACATATCACAAATAAGCATTTCAACACACACAAACATACACATAGTCACAAATAAGCATTTTTTAACACACACTTGTTTGTTCCTTCCCGTTGTCCCCCACCCTTACCTCCCCCAAAAAGTTCACTGGGAGTATCATGTCCAATGGGTGTCCAAAACGGGCCCTTTTTGAATATCTTTTTAGTGCCGACACCCTCAACACAACCCCCTCACCACTTCCCCAAAGCACGACACAGAGTAACCACCTTGCTTAGCTAACAGGGGGCTGCATGAATTCTGAAAGCCATGAAAAAAACACACCCGTCGGACGAGGAGGTGGTCGTCAAAGGGTCCCGGGACGGGGGTAGGACCTTTCCGGTGAAAAACGTGTGCTCACACACTGCGGCCTAAAGGACGTCACCCGGGGTGAAGCCAGGGGAGGAGGAAAAAAAGGAAAAGGAAAACAAAGGGGCACTAGAACCCCGCAGTCAGTATGGAAATGAAATATGCTGCTAAATCCTAACGCCACCTCATGAAGGGCGAGGGGGGGTTTTTGCTGAATACATTGTACCCCACTCAACACAGCCCTGAGCGTAAAAGGGTAAACAAACAAATGAGGAATTCGCTAAAGGACCTCTCACACGAGGCAGGCAAGAAAGACATCAATTAACAGTGGAAAAAAGGGAATAGCAATTTTATTCCCTCCCCACTCAATGTTCAAGCCACAACACATTTTCCTTTCTTGAGATTTGAACTTATACAGCAATCATTGCTTTACAATAGCCACCCATTTACAAATAATCTATTTAAATGGACGTTTACCCCACATTTATAGTAACACTTCAAAATAATCAAACAATTCTCAAACCACGCTCCAAACGTCTAATCGTGCGACGCACGCTCGCAAACACAAAAAAAACCCGTTCCCCTTGCCACACAAGAAACCCGGTGGGCGAAGATATGAACAGGCGATTGTGCCCGGGGCGGACGATAAACCCAAACAAGTCCCAATCCTAACACCGGGGTTCTCCCCTATCCCCACCGAAAAACCGCATAAACAGATGAGTTGAAAGGAGAAAAATTTTTTGGTTTTAATTTTAAATGGCCAGGTTAAAGATCGAATTAACCAGAGAAAGGGGTTCAAACAATTTTCTTTTATAATTTAAAACAAAAAGAAATTGCGCAAAGAGTTTTTAGCCGGCTAAAAAAAAAAAACCCCACGAAACACAACTGTGCTTACCAGCTCCCGTGGGTGACCCAAAAAGTGGTGGGCAAGCGACTCTCTGCCCTCTGTCCAGTGGGAGAGAACCAGCCGACAGATGCGGAAACGCTGACATCCCTCCCCTACGGGCCACGCGGGAATAAAGGGTACTGACTTACCTTCGGCGATATGGTCGAGGACCAGAACGGAGGGGGCGCTCCCGGGGGACATTTTCCCGCACAAGTAAAGAAAAAACCTTCCTAACCGTTGGCACAAACATGGCACCATACGTCCGGAGTGAAATACTCAGCAAAGGGGGAATGCTGCACGGGCGGCAGGTAAAAAGACGGTGAGAGGCGATCGAAACCCAGTTTAAGAGAAAGGCACCAGCCACACTGAACCTGAAAGGATAATTCAGGGACAATGAAATTAGAGAGAGAGATAGGGGGAAAGTAAACCTAACCCTGAGCGAACGACATTAAGGGTGCAAACCAAACTGCAACCCATTAAAGGGGTTTATACACGACAACAACAACAACAAAAATAAATAAATAAATAATACTACAACCCAAGAAGGACCACATCAAAAGGGCCTCGTGACATGAGTGATTTGGGGGGCTATCTCAGGGGAATACTCGGGGGCTTGCTAAGGATGATGAGTATGGGGCTGTGTTAAAAAGTGAGACTTTTGGGGCTATGTTCACAAAGAGTGACCCGGGGGCTATGTTCAGGGAGAGTGGACTTTCAGGGTTGTGTTCAGTTAGTGTGACTGTTGGGCTATTTAAAGGGGAGGGTAAATCGGGGGCGTGCTAAGGGAAGTGTGATTTCAGGCTATGTTCGAAAGATGACCCCGGGCTATGTTGGGGGAGAGGGGGACTTTCGGGGTTGCGTTCAGGTTGTACTCTGGGTTGTGGTCGGGGAGAATGACTCTGGTCTGTCAAAGGGGAGAGGAGTCTGGGGCTGTTTCAGAGTGAGTGACTCTGGGGGTTTTGTTCGGGGAAGTGACCCAGGGCTGTGTTCAGGGAGTGTGACTTGGGGGGCTATGTTCAGAAGAGTGATCTGGGGGCTTGCTTTTCCTCGCTGAAAGATATATCTGGTTTTGAATGTATGACCCCTACGCGTGCCGAATTTTTCAGAAAAAAATCTAGAGACAATTACAAAAAACCATTAGGGGGAACCAAAACTGAAAAATGTGTGCATACACACGAACATAATGTATACTCATATTTATTTAACTTCTCTCTCTCTCTCTTCTCCTCACTCTCTCTCTCTCTCTCACAAACACAACACAACACACACCAACCACACAACAAACCCCAAACCCCACACCCAACACACACACACACACACACACACACACACACACACAAACACAAACACACACCACACACGCTCACGCACACACACGCACGTGCACATACGCTCGCGCGAAGCACACACACCACAACACCACACACCACACCACCAAAACACACACACACACACACCCATGCACTAACAAAAACACAGCCGTGCCGCCGCCCACACACACACACACACACAACACACACACACAAACCCAAAAAAACAGTGCACGCAAAGAGAGGAGTGAGGAGACGAAGACAACAGACAAAGCAGAGGCAAAGACATAAAAAGGGAGGAGAGAGACAGCGAGAGAAGAAAAGAGAGAGAGAGAGAGAGAGAGAAGGGGGGGGGAAGAAAGAAACAGAAAAAACAGACTGAGACAGAGAAAGGGGAGGTGTAACAACCACAATCATAAACAAAAAAAAAAAAACATGAAAACCCTCCACAGACAGAAGCATTAATAGCAAAAGCATGGACCTTTTTGGGGCCCATAAAGTCGCCGGCCATAAAGTCGCCGCGACCCTATGGGCAGGGACTTTTCGGGGGCCCGTACGGGCGCCGGGCCCATAAAATCCCGACGACCGCACGGGGAAAACTTTTATGCCCGAAAGTCGTCCCCTGCCCGTAAAGTTGCCAATAACAAATTGTAATGATTGTTATGACTTATTAGTGAAGAAATGATGTGTAGCCTATATTTATACCCCCCACAAAATCTAAATCAACAAACATAACACCAATTTGTAGTAGGCCTAAATGCACGCGGGTTATCAATGATTCCCTTGCCTGTGTAACTCATTTTATTTGCATTTTGATGTGAAACGATGACCTTTTAAATGATGACTCTTTTTAAAGAGACTCTTTTTGTACCCCCAACGGGGGTACTTAGACAATCGAACGGAGAAAAAGTTTTTTTTGGGTTTTTTGTGTGTTGTGTGTGTGTTGTGTTGTGTTGTTGTTTGGGGGGGTTTTTGTAAACAACCAAAATGTGTGGAAGCTGCTACAAAACCAAAACTGCTGAACCGATCGCTCGAAAATTTACACATATTTCTTTGTACCCCAAGATGATCACAAATTTCATTTAACCCTTTAGCGAGCATTAACCCTTTTAACGCCCCCAAAAAAATTTTTTTCTTTAATTTAATATCTCAAAACTATTTAACGAAAAAGTACAAAACAAGTGCTTCTATCCCCCTTAATGGTTGCAGTGGATACGCTAGATTAAATAACCGTCAAAACGCGCATGCGCATTTTTCAGCAATTTTTTTCATGGTGTATCTCGGAAACTACTGAACAGAATTGCAAGCGGTTTGGGCAAAGTTGAGACCGATCAAGTGCCTTCCTACACAACAACATTAAGAACTTTTTAAAACCCTATGCGCTTTAAAACTATAATAATGTTCCCATTTTTTGAAGAATGTATTGAACGATTTTCTCTGGGTGGGACCCATCGTTCCTTTTTATCGATCAAATCGATCTGCTGGCGCTCATTTTTTTTTTCTGACACAGTCGGTTTTGGAGGCAACCTGTTGTCAAAACGAGGATATTCTGTTTCGGCACAAATTTCGCAACGCACAAAGTGTCGCATGCGACACTTCGTGCAAATGTCGACACTTTGGCTAGAAGATTTGCACATGTCGCACTTTTTGGAACTGCGACAGTTTGTGCCCAAAGCCCCTTATTGTGCTGGGACATAATGTGCAAGACCACCACTGGGTAAGTTCGACATTTCGGCCCCAAAGGTGTACACTTTGCGGTGTTCCCCCGGGTATAAACTTGGGGTTTATCATCGACTGATAAACAGGGGGGTCAAAACGACGGAATGGTCTGAAAGCGGAACGAAGTAGAAAAAAATAGTAGTAGCAGAAGAAGACAAGTTGAAGAAAATGTAATAGCACACTTTTATTGGTTTTAACAAATATTAAAAGAGAAATTATTGCTGTTGTTTCAAACAAGTTCTAATACTTATAAAAAGGGGTGTTGTGTGTTTTGGGGTGGTGTGTGTGTGTGTGTGTGTGTGTGTGTGTGTTTCATTTTTATGTATTGTTTTCATTTTACGGGTTTCTTTGTACGGAAAAGTGGTTTCAACACATAAGACATAAATAAATGCCCCCAAGCAACCCTTTTCAATTCATTATCCCTTTTTTTTGTCATGAATGGTTTAAGGCAGCATGTAACAAATCAGAAACAACCAAAAGCAGGAAAAATAGTTCAGTTGTAAAGTTTTTAGTAGTATCATTTCTGAAAACTATTGAATGATGTTTTAAAAGCTTAATGAAGACTAAACATTTTCCCTTTTTTTGTTTTTTTTTTGTTTTTTTTTTTGTTTTTTTTTTGTTTTGGTTTTATTTCTTTTTTTTAATCATCGATCAACTTCTAGTATGATAACAGTAGTTTTTAGACTTGCATGCTAATAAACAGTAGAAAGTACTTTCAATAAAATTTACCAAACATACCCTTTTTTTTTCATTATCAATTACTTTTGTAATTACTGATACAATAACAGTAACAAATCGGGGAAACAATCAAATACAACAACCACCTACGATTAGTTTGCCTTTTCAACAACATTGAAGTAGGATCGCGTGCCGCCGGGGGGAAGCGCGTGGGGCACGTGTGTCAAACGACTATCTTTTGAAACGTACCCTACACTACTTCTGAAAACACAAAATAATTTTCATAAGATAGATAATACTACTAACTTTTGAAAATATAGTATGCTTTCAAAGAAGTAGACAGTAACGTTTAGAAGTTAGTAGCTTTGCGTTGGACTATCTAGTGAAATGATCCCTGTGTTAAATTATTCCTCTTTCGTTTATAAAAACGGAGGAGTTAAGATTTTTAATCTTGCGTTTTTTAGCAGAAACGTTTCCTCTTTCACAATATTCTCTCTCTCTCTTTTCCCCCCTCTCTCTCTCTCTCCTCTCTCTCCTCCTCACACACACACACACACACACACACACACACACACACACACACACACACACACCCCCACACACAGGCTAACCAACCGACAGAAAGGCATGTACGCACACAGTAAAGATTTGAACACGTGCCACCAGCCCAGGGGAAAAAAAAGAAAAAAATCAATTTCACTTAAGAAATTTGACAATAATCTTAAAATTTCATACATGATAAATAAAACGAGCAATATCATTCATAAAAATTCCTGCTATTTAATTGATAATTCCTTTTACAATTTTTTAGTCAGGGGACGTGGGATAATTTTGTTCCAAAATTTTACATAGCTGACAGTAGAACGAAAATGAAATTCATCTCCGCTGAACTGCATAACGGCAAGTAATCCATGAAAGACTGGGGGAAAAAAGAATTTATGAGTTGTTTTATCTGTGATACCAAAATCGAATCGCAAAGAAGTATCCCTTAATGCCTTATTTTTGATCCCTCAAAATACGCTTCTAATGAACACTCGGGTTTAAACGTTTTGTACATAAATATCTGTCATGTTCCTGGGGGCCTACTGCACCATCCTTGTTTCCCAATCATTAAAACGTTCCTTGAAAAGTGTGGGAACCAAATGACATTTTCCACATCTCCTTTAAGCGCACAAAACCAAAACCGACATCGTAACAGCTTGCAGATATCTGATAGCAGCACTTTTTTTTTTTTTTTTTTTTATTCCTGTCAGATTTACAAGCATATTGTAAGCTTCTTGGGCAGTCTTTCTTTGTTCATTCTTGTGAGGGATCCAAAATGACAGCGTTTTTTTTTTGCGTCTATACTTATTGGTACTCTACTGTTTCCCCATACACCGTGTCATTTGGTTTCGGGGCGCCACTTTTAATAATTTTTGTCAACGCAAATGAAAGACCCTTTTTGATATACTTTGCTTTTAACATTCCCCAGATTTCAATCCGTAAGTTAGATAGGTTTTCTGGGCATCAAACAATTTAAAGAAAATGGGGGGGAAAAATTTCTAATTTCCCATAAAGTTTTAAATTTCCACAATCCCTATTTGGGGGGGGGTTTGGGTTTTTTTTTGCAGGGGCGAAGTGAGGATCAAAACAAGTTCACCAAAACGCCAAAAATTTGAAACATTTCCCCTTTCCATTAAATTTTACCGAAAAAACCATTTTTCATGGCGAGATACATAGCCCCATTTCTAAACACCACAATTTTGGATTTCCCATTAACCGAAAGGCCAGGGCGGTCTGCATTTTTTCTCAGTAAATCTAATTGGATTGTAGGCCCTTTTACTGTGATGAAAGAAAAAGCAAATCGTCTCAAAAAGAATGATCAATAGTTCAACGAGTCGGGGTGTAGCTGACACCGGTTTACCGTTTGGATTATTTCAAGTGATAGTTCATTTACAGATTGAGAATAACAAGGACATGAAATTTTCACCTTGTTTGAAGCCTTTCTGGCAGGAAAAAAATCAGTCAGCCCTGCACCACAAAACCGCATCTAACGCACCCTTTACCACCTTTACATGCTTTGAATAGCACTTAACATTTTACCCGATATTCCGTTTTTCAACATGATAGGTCATAACTTGGGCATGGAAAATGAGATCGAACGCCTTCCTAAAATCCCAAAGAAAAGCGACGAAAAGTTTTTGTTCTGCTAATGTTTTTGATAGCACAAAAAGTGTAAAGACAGATCAATGTGCAATGGGCTTTCTAAATCCGGCTTGTTCCTCGCCAATGATTCCTTTATCTTCAATCCAGTCTGCCAGGCGTTTATTTTCAAATAGCTTATAATTTACTACAAAAATTCAAAAGAGAAACACCTCTGTAATTGTTGGGATCATGAGATTTCACTTTATACGGTTCCTGAAGTAAAAATAAAGTTTAAAGAATACTTCTAAATAAAGGGAGTATCCAGTATAGAATAAATGAATACCCCAAAATAAGCCATCTGGGCCACCTGCCCCAATGCATTTTAAATGTTTTAAATTTAATCGATGATTTTTCTTTGGCCCGGTAAAAACCAGTTTAAGCTATTTTATTTCTTTTATGTTCAACATTATTATTTTCCTCACAAACAATCGATGGGTTTTGACTGTAATGTTGCTTCAAAAACATTGCAAAAAGATTTCCCAGTCTTCCTTTGAAATGTCTCCCAATGAATTCTTTGCTTATGCTGACATTTTTCAGAGTAGCCCAAAACAATTTAGAGTCTTGGTAGCATTCAATAATTTTTCTCAAGACCATTTTATCATAACGGACTTAGCTTTCATAAATCTTGTTTGAATTTCTTCTGTTTTCCAAATCCAGTTAAATTTGCTTTGGGTCGCTCATTTCTGAAGTTCTTAGGGAACTTTTACGGGCGCTTTTGTTGTCTCACTCTTTGCAAACCATACATGCTTTTTCGGGGAAACTAACCAAAATTTTAGTTGTTTTTAACATACATTCTGAAGCCCCTTCAAAGTATCATTGAACACAGCATTGACACAATAACTCTACACTTTTTACAACTTATCATTTTTTTGGCTTTCCTAAAGCAGTTATGGAATTGGGGCTAATTAGACCTTTTTAAACTATCATAGTAGTCAGGATCCAACAATTTTTGTACCATAAACTGTCTTTTCTTCTATCTTTTCATACCATTACATCGAAAAGGGGACAGAGAGAGAGAGAGAATAGGGAGGGGGAAGAAGAGAGGGGGAGAGGGGAGAGGGAGAAGGGGAAGAGAAAGAAGAAGACAGACAGCAGACAGACAAAGACAGAGACAGAGAGACAGAATACAGATGGACGAAGAGCAGAGAGACAGACATACAGACGGGCAGCAGCAGATGCACAGCACGGTTACGACAACAAGAGACAGAGAGAAACAGACAAAAAAGAGATCGACAAACAGACAACAGACGGGGGAACCACAGATATACAGACGGCAACAGACAGAGACAGACAAAACAGACATACAGAAACCGGAAAAGAGCAACAGAAGACGGCTGACAACAATACACAACAAAACAACCAGAGAGACAGAGAGAAAGACAGAGACAGATAACAGACAGACGGACTGACAATAGATACACAAATTCAGTTTTAGTTTCAGTTTCATCAAGGAGGCGTCACTGCGTGCAGACTAGTCCCCTTTTACCTACACCACATCCGCAAGTTTTGAGACCATACTCGCATGGATAAATGAATCAAAAAAAAAAAGAGAAATTGAAAAAAAGGTCCTGGGTACACTCAGCGGATGTCGACCATACGCATTAAACCCAACTCGCTGGTCAGAAAACCCTTTAGTGCCCACCTACATTTTTTTTCTTTTTTTGTGTGTGTGTGTGTGTTGTGTGTGGTTGTGTTGTGTGTGTTGTGTGTGGTTTTTTGGGTTTGTGTAGCACACTACGCATATAGGCTATATGGTGCATATCTGTGTGTATGTGTTCTTTGATGTGGGTGTGGTCGTTGTGCGCGTGTGTGTGCATTTGTGCGCTTATGTGTATGGGGTGGTGGTGGAGCGCTGTGTTGGTGTGGACGTGCACATGCACACAGTGTATTTGTGTTGGGGGAGGAGCGAGCGAACGTACATGCACACACCCAAAGCTTGACACTCATGATTCCCTGGGGCACTCTAATTAACATGCTGACATCACTACACTGAAGGAAACACACAAGCGCACCCACGTCTACAGTATACCTGGGGACCCTGAGAGATTCAAAAATCTTATCTCAGTTGACTTGCTTCATCTTTTGTGTTTTTACTGGAAAGAAGTATGAGTTTGCCCCAATTTCTAGGGGACTTCGCAAAATTTTTTGGGGCCCTTTAAATTATTCCCCAAAGTTTGTTTGGTTTTTTTTAGA
>JAMYXO010005626.1:0-15101 GCA_033310375.1 Conus canariensis
AAATTTCTTCTTTTTAACCCTTTCAGCCATATTTGGAAGTTTTTGGGAAACACGGGACTTTGAGTTGGTAATTTAAATGGATCAGTATGTGAAAATGTTTTAATAAATCTATTGTTTGGGGAAAATGTTTTTTTTTTCCGCAAAAAACCCCACACCTCTGTGCCCCGATGTGCTAAGACAGTATAAAACAGTATGATGGTTGTTTATTTTTTTTTGTTCTTTTTGAATGAAACTTTCGGTACTAGAATCTTAAGGTGTCACTTTATCACCCGGCATTTTCCCCAAGGACATTTTGTCTTTCTATGTAAGTGTCAAAATGTCCACAGACCGGCATTTTCGTTTTTTTTAACCATTAAACATATCTTTCTTTCATTTGGAGCTTTTCTTCCTTTCCCTTTAGGCGCTTGGTACAAAAGCGTGTGTATATTTCTTGCAAACAAACCCCTGACACATCAATTCATCCCCCCCCCCCATTTTTTTTCGGGGCCCCCACCCATCTTTTATAACTGGCAATCTCGTTGCCCCTATGCCCCCATAAAAAAAAAAAAAAACTTTCCCCCCCCCCGGCCAATTAAAAAAGCCTTAGGAAAACGTGAGTCTCAATCACAGTACAATGTTGCCCTTTCTCTTAAACTCGACGGATCCCGTGAACAAAGCGCTGTTTAACAAGCAAATTTTTCATCATTTTTCGGTCCAAAACAGTACAAAAAAACAGGAAATAAATTTCTTTTTTTGATAACGGGGGGAAAGGGGGTGGGGGGGGGGAGGAGAGAGAGAGGAAGGCTGGAATATAAATCCCTGTTTTTATTTTTAAAAACCGAACAGCTCGGGATCTCCGGCAATCGGAAAGAAAAATTTTTTATCCCATCCATGGACAAAACGAGGTAATTGAATGACAGCGAGAACGTCAGGTGTTCAATACAAAATTTCCCCCGACGTTGGAAGGTTTTTTCGCCAAGTGGCGCTTGCTGCTGAAGTTTTTTCACCCATGCAATTGTTGATTTGTTGACCCGAAAAAAATGTTTTAAACAGTACAGTTGCATCCTTTAAAGTTGAAAACCTGTTTTGGGGGGAAACTGGCTCTTGCGTCAGGGGTTGAATTTTTGAGACAAATTTTCAGTTGTGTTTGCGAAAAAAACTTTTTCATGTTTGTGTTTGCAGATAAAACTTTGTCTGTTTTTGGGTTTTCAGAGTACAAAATTTGTCATGTTTGTGTTTGCAGAGACAAACCGGGGAACTGTACGAAACGTTATGCCAACGCTGGAGCGCTGATTGCCCCTGAGCCAGAATCACTGCCTTTTTCCGCAGTGTGTGGATCCAGCGGGAGGCCTGTAGGTAGTTTCTTTTTTAATAAAACAACGGGCATAAGAATCTCTTAAATCTTTATTTCTATACCTGCTTATGTACTTTGCCGGTAGTCAAAAACTTGAGTTTTAAAAGAGTAGCGCAAAAGTGACGGCAGGATGGATAACAAAACGGGTAGAACAGAACAAAAAAAAAAGAAGAAAGAAAAACGCACCAAAAACGCCCCCCCCCCCCCCCCCCCCCCCCTAAAAAAAAAAAAAAAAAAAAAATTCTCACCTTTTTTTTAACCTGCAATAACATTTGTTGCAGGTTGAAAGCGGAAGAAAAATGAGAAAATAAGCAAACAACAACAAAAAATTTTTTAATCCGTGTGATTCAAAACTGTCTTTCCTTCAAAAGGTTTTTTTTCCTTGCTTTTTTCCCTTCAAAAATTTTTAAATGGAGTGATGACGGCGGCGAACGAAGCAAAATTTTGAAAGAGAGGGTGTTAGTTCCACCAAGCATTACAAACAAAGCCATGACAAGACAGATATTTTTAACCTTTGGGTCTTTTCAGGCGAAAAAAAAAAAAAATTTAACTTTAAAACGTACAAACAAAGAACGAAAAAAGTCGTCTGTTGTTGCCTGTGGGGGGGGTGAATAGCCCCTGGCGGAAATGACAAGGGGGTTATGGGGAGAGGAAAGGAGGGGGGGGGGTTGGGGGGGGGGGGGGGGGGGGTGTGAAAGATAGGGGTTTTGGGGTTGTTTATGGGGGGGGTTGAATCTTTGGACGGGTTTTGGGGAATGGTGGATTGAAATAATGGGAAGGGGGGGGGGGGGGGGAAAAATGGAAAATATTATATTATATAATATATATTTTATGTGTTTTGTTGGTGTGTGTTGTGTGTGTGGGGGGTGTAGAAGGGTAAAAAAGTCATGAAAAAGAAGAAAATGTTAAAAAAAAAAAAGAAAAAAAAAAGTTTGGTGAATAAAATAAATGTTTTCGCGGGTGAGAAAGAGTGGGGTTTGTTATGCGTGGGTAGTTGTGAAAGGTGTGGGGGAAAATTAAATAAGGGAGGGAAGGGGAGGGAAAGTAAAAGGGTTAAAGGTATTTTTGGGGGGGGGGGGTGAGGAAAAAAAAAAAAAAAAAGGAAGAGGGTAATGTTTGGGGGGGGGGGGAAGGGGGGGGAAGAGAAAGGAGAGTCTATCTTTCACCCTATGGGGGGGGGGGGTGGGGGTGGGAGGTTGGGAATTCAAAAATAGTGTATTTAAAAAAGTAAAACAATGCTGGGATGATGTTTTTGTAACAGGTAAAAAAATGTGTTGGATCAATTTGCTGCTGTTTGTTGGAGAAGATGCAGTGATAAATGAAAAACAGGGTATCATGTGTTGCCTTTACACACCACACACACACACACACACACACCACACACCCCCACACACCACACACACAAACACACAAAACCACACAAAAAAAGGGGGGGGGGGGTGGGGGGGGGGGCCCAATTAAAAAAGGGTTTGGTGGTTAAGCCTGGATCAAAATTACTACGGGGGAAAGTTTTCACACATATTCCACACACACTACACTCATTCACAACCCTTGACTCATATGATCATACCCATCAGTGACGGGGAAAAAAATTTTTTCCCCTTTTTTTTTGAAGGTGATGGTGTTAAAAAAACTTTCCACAGTTAGTCTCTTTTATAATTTTTTTCCCCCCCAAAAATTTTTTCATGTTCCCCCCCCCCCACCCCCCCCCCCCCTTTTTTGGGGTGTGTTTTGGGGTGGGGGTTTTTTGTGGGGGTTTTTGGTGGTGTGTTTTGGTTGGGTTTGTTTGCCACTTTTTTTTCATTATCCCCTTTTTTTCCCCAAAAAAGACTTTATAAAAACAATTTTGTTTTTTCCCCCTTTTTTTTTTTAAACCCCAAAAAAACCCCCCCCCCACCCCCCCCCCCCCCCCCCCCACCCCCAAAGGGGGTTAAAAAAAACCCCTTTCCCCCCCCCCCCCCCCAAAAAAAAAAAACCCCCCCTTTCTTTTTCCCCAAAAAACCCCCCCCCCCCCCCCTTTTCCCAAAAAATTTTTCCTTTTTCCCCCCTTCTTAAACCCCCCCCCCCCCAAACCCCCAAAAAAACAACCCCCAAACAAAAAACATAAACCCTTTTTTTTTTTTTCCAAAAAATTTTTTCTGTTCGGGGATTATTTACCCCCCCCAATTTTTTTTTTGGGTTTTCCCCCCCCCCCCCCCCCCCCCCCCCCTTTTCCATTTTACCCCCTACCCAAGTTTAAAAAAAACCCCCCCCTTTAAAAGGGGGGTTTGGGGAAAAAACCCCCCCCCCCCGAATTTCCCCCCCCCCCCTTTTTCCCCAAACCCCGGATTTTCCCCCCCCCCCCCCAAATTAAAAAACCCAAAAACACCGGCCAAAAAAAAAAAAAAAAAAAAAACCCAAAAAACAACCAACAAAAATTACACATGATTTTGCATACCTTACAAGTTTAGTCTATAAACTGTTCGATACCCAAACCCCCGAAGCTCTGAATTTAGTGGAACTTGGTTGATTACGATGACTGAGTTTTGTTGTAGAACTTGGTCAATACATGATGTGCGGAAATCTGCAAGGAAGGTAAAATATGTTACAGCTCGCGTTCACCCAGAGTGACCCGTCGTTTTCATGGGACAGATAGTCACTCGTTGACACGCCCAAAGCAATTTTGCCCAATCAGGCAGCTTAACAGTTTAGTCAGAGAAAGAACACGCCAAAACATTTGTGTCAAACTGTGCGCCTGGAGAGCAAGTCTATTTGCAAATGATCAGACAGACGTTATCTTCTCCTCGTCTTTCCCGGAACAGCTTTATCATCTCACACAAATGCTGGAACTGTAGCACTTGTGAGTTTTTGTCAACTCTGGTGTTGGCAAACAGATTGGAGCTGTTACTGAATGCAGCTACATATATACAGATTGGAAAGATAGTATACATACCTGATCTACATTTAAAGTGTATTTGGCGTCATATACTTTACCATGTCAGACCATAGCATTCAACGGCAGTTAGCCAGCTCTGTCAGGCCGAATTTTTTCCGTGGCCAATGCAGTCATAAGACAGTCACGTGATGTCACCCCACTTCCGGCCCCGGAAGAAGCCAGTGTCAACTTCCTATAAGTCATTCATCTTCGGCCTGCCGTCAAAGCAAGATAAGTCTTGTGCTCTGTCTCGCCTATACTTGCCTTTGTGTTAACTTTGCTGTGTTTTGTTCTATACTTGATTCAGTTGTGGCTTGCAAATGTGAGGCTCTTGGTGGGAGCGTATTTATCAAAAGATTTGTCTCTTTTACCGGCACTCTCGGGAGCGTATTTATTAAAAGATTTGTCTCTTTTACCGGCACTCCCGCGACTTTGTTACTCGCGATCGTCGGCACCGCTCGCCGGTCGTGTTCCCCCACCATATTGCCGAGCCTCGGGTTCAGCACGCATTTTGTGCTGGTTCCGGCTTGCACTAGACCCTGAGTATTTTTGCCGTGTGAGGCTCTTGGTGGGAGCGTATTTATTAAAAGATTTGTCTCTTTTACCGGCACTCTCGGGAGCGTATTTATTAAAGATTTGTCTCTTTTACCGGCACTCTCGCGACTTTGTTACTCGCGATCGTCGGCACCGCTCGCCGGTCGTGTTCCCCCACCATATTGCCGAGCCTCGGGTTCAGCACGCATTTTGTGCTGGTTCCGCTTATTAAGGTTTAGGGCTCAATAACTATCACACCTGTACTCTTTACCCTTCACAGGTAGAACGTGTTCGAGTAAGGGTGTGTGACACTGATCTGCTTATTAAGATTTAGTGCCCAAGAACTATCACACCTATACACAGTGATACTCCACGTGTAGAGATTGCTATTAATAGCCATACCAGTCACACGACCGGTGGCGTGTACGGGTAGTTCGAGTTTTCAGTCGATCTCTCGAGCACTTTGCACGACACCACACGGACGATCGAGATTAATTGATTTTCTCGATCGGCCACCTTGTCTCCTCTTTGCGGTCGTGTGTTCCGGGTTTGCTCTATCCACCTGTGCCCAACATGGTGAAGGACACCGCCGGGTCGAGCCACTCCACTGCTCGGAGTTCGCTCAATTTCCCGGAGAACCCGCGGGTCGATTCCATCTCGGAGCAATCCGTTCGCACTGATGAACGTACGGTTCGGGTAGACAGAGACGACTTCTCCGCGGAAGGGACGCGTAATCTTCCTCGTCTACCAAACCGACGGACGCACGACCGCGGCGTCCCAAGGCTGATAGGCAAGCGGCCACCATTTCAAAATGCCTTTCATTTGATCTGCCTGCTAGTCTAAGGGCAAAGCTCCCCTCAAGGTGCTGCCCAGAAAGTCTAATGGCAAGGCTCCCTCAAGGGGCCCGGCCGAGCAAAGACTAGCCAACGGAATTCGCCCTCCCCCACCCCTTCTCCATCGGCCAGCTTGCCCTCTAGCCTACGGACTCGCTCGGAGACTTCTAACTATCATGCTGAGTCACGCGAATCTCGGCCCCCGGGGCACCTTGCCGAGCCGCGGACCAGCACGGGTGACGGATCTGGGATGGAATCACTATCCGTCACTCGCCTTGATGAGTCACGTATCTCTTTTTCCCCCCAAATTGATACGTGCACTCATAGCGCTCGGCCCCACCGGGCACAGGTGCAGCCAACACCTGAGCTCGAGGAGCGCTTCGACTCCGGAAGCAGCCTTATGGTCACCCCGACGCACGACCTCGGTGGTGTCCATAATCCTGGGCGTGCGGGCACGCCGCGCCATGGGCCCGGCCGTGCCCATGCACAAGGACGGTCGACCTACCCCGATCGAACGTCACCTTCTTCCCTAGGGGTATTGGACGTTGGGGAACCGACCTTTCGGATCCCCATTTGGGCAACGTCCGCGGTCCCGCTCCTCCGGGGGGAGGATCTACCAGCGGGACCAAGGGTAACCTGACATATTCCTCCAGGGGGAGGAACACGGGACCGCATCCTGACCAATCCGCACTTTTGCGGGTTGGGGGCTCGACTTCCGCATCCTCCTCCATACCATTATGGCCCTCCCAGGCCCATTCCAAGGACGTGTATGGTGCAGTGCACGGACCTGGACGGGGACGACAGGCCACGGCCTCTCAAGCCCCCCCCCAACAGTGATTCAGGTTACCCGGGTCCCCGGGGACTTTCTGCCTACAAGAAGAAGAGGGTCTCGTGGCTACGACTCGGCGGATGTCTGACCTACGCATTCGCCCAACGCGCTGGTCAGACCTTGAGTGCGGCCTACCTACCATGGTTTTTCCCCAGGGCCGCCACAGCCCGTTTACCTCCCCGGGGACCGGTGGCTCTATGCCCCGAGAGAGACCAGTGGCTTAACGCCAACACCCAGCACGACCAGCTACATGGTCGAATGTGGCACCCGGCCTCACTTACCTGGGTCGACCTTGGTCTCCCTCCTCGGGCGCTGTCCTATCGGCAGGACGATGTCCCGGCCGCCGATTATAGGGCCACCGGGGACACACTACAGGCACCCCTCGACTTACCTCCTGAAGACGGGTGCTATGAACCCTCTCAGGACCAGTACCTCCCTGAGGCGGACGATGACGAGGAGCTAGCCCCCACCTCATTGTACGATGTCCGCACGATAGAACGGTGGCGACCAGACCTCGTTAGGAGGGAGGCCGCACCCGCTGACGAATTTCTCTCCCTCTCCCCCGGCCCAGAGATCTAGACCAATCTACCCAAGAACCCCTCAGTCGCCTCCTTGTTTACGGACAATCCCGTGACCAGGGAGATGGACATTTCCCAGTCGGACCGTCGGTTGATCCCCCACCTGCCCCCCCCTACTTCCGGCGCCATCTCCTTTAAGAACCTAAAGGAATGGGTCCGAGTAGCCAGGATGGGCATCCTCCACACCACGGCGGGACACACCTACTTGGACATGCCCCTTCAGCGAGCGGAGGCTCTATGGCCGGAGGACGATGGTGCCATCCCAGTACCGGGGGACCGGGCTCTGAGGCGCACCAAGAGCCTGACCCTCGCTTGTTCAGCGATCCTTTCATGCGACACCTAGTTAACAGGATTTCGCATCACCTTTCGGCTGCGGCGGACAGCGCAGCCAGAAGCCACTTCAACTGCTTGTTGGTCGCGAGAGAGGCCGTGCTGGCGCGGACCTCTCTCTCCCCGACGCTTAAGGCAGCCCTGCGATGCATCCCGGGCCAGGTCCAGTCGCTCTTTGGCGACTACTCGGCTGACGTCATAGCACAAGCAGTTGAGGAACGCAAGCAGGCTGTGTCCTTTGCGCCCAGGCCACCGCCACGCCCTGCTAGACCCCCACTTCGTTCCTTCCCCAGGCACAGACCCTATCCCAGACAATCGCCTTCCCGCACCGCACGGCCCGCCAAGCGACCTAATCTTCTCCCAAGGCCTAAGCCAAAACCCCATCAGCAAAATTTTCGGTTAGGCCAACAGTCACGCTCCCGGAGCTGACTAGGGAGACAGCCCGAGGGGGACTTAGATCAGGTAGCACCCCCCTCGCCCTATCCCCCACCCACCAGCCCAGACCCTCGCCCCCCTGGCGGGCAGCCTCTCCCGGCATGCCCACCAGTGGAGACGCATACGCCTCACCCCTGGATAGTGGCGGTGCTACAGGAAGGGTTTCGCCTTCCTTGGGCCCACGAGCGTCCCCCCCCTCATGCTATCTCCCCCTCCCTCCCCCAACGAACCCTCCCCCGCCAAAGCAGAAGCTCTTCGCACGGAAGTCCAAGACCTCCTCAAAAGAGGGGCCATCTCGGAGATTTCCCACCCAAACCCCGGCTTCTACTCTTTGTGATCCCAAAAGCCTCGGGAGGATGGAGGCCCATTCTAGATCTTTCGCCCCTCAACAAGTTCCTCAGGCCCACCAAGTTCAAGATGGAGACCCCCACCCAGATCCGAGACTCCATCCATCATCGCGACTGGGCCACATCCGTAGACCTGAAGGACGCCTATTTTTCAGATCCTGATTCACCCGGCCCACAGACGATTCCTACGGTTCGTCTGGCAGACCCCGGAGAGGCCTGCACGCATAGTGGACCTCATCTCCTGCCTGTCACAGGCACCCCACACCTCGGCCAGAACCCTGTCCTCCCTCCTAGGAATGATGGAGTCCCTGTCTCCCCTCATTCCCCTGCGGCGGGTCCCCAAACGCCAACTTCAGAGGGAGTTCCGCCGACGTTTGTCACAGACCTCCGACCGCTGGGACCAGGTCATTCCCCTCGGACACTGGTTCATTTCGGCGACGGAGGAGCGGCTCACTCCAGCCACTCTCTCCACCGGGGTCCCCATCTCCCTCCCAACCCAACCCAACCACTGGAACTTTATACAGACGCCTCCAACTTGGGCTGGGGGGCCCACGTGGAGGACAGTCACGCCTCGGGGAGTGGGAGCTGGAAGCGGTCAGGCTAGCCCTTCTCCAACTCCAGCACAAGGTCGCGCACCGACTTGTTCTCCTCCTCACGGACAATACGTCGGTAGCTTGCTATGTCAACAAAGGGGGAGAGGCCCGCTCCATAGGCCTCTCCCTCAGAACAGAGGCCCTCCTTCGCTGGTGTCGCGCAACCATTGGTTTGTGCCCATGATCGACCTGTTTGCCACCAGCTTCAACCATCACCTGCCCCTGTACGTCTCTCCCGTTCCAGATCCCCAGGCGGATGCAGTCGACGCACTATCCCTCCCCGGGACGGGCCTACTGGCGTATGCCTTTCCCCCCTTCCCCATCCTACACAAGGTGATCAGGAAGGCAAGGCTGGAAAGACCCAGGCTGATCCTCGTAACGCCATGGTGGCCGACCCAGTCTTGGTTCCCGGACCCCAAGTCCCTCACCCACGTTCCCCCCCTCCGGCTCAGCCCTCGCTGGGACATGCTGAGACAACCCCGGTCAGGTCTTCCTCACTCCAATCCCAAGATGCTTCGCCTACACGCGTGGCTTCTATGCCAGCCCAACTGCGAACATCTGCATCTACCCCCCACTCGGAGAGACCCCAGTCCGTCCTAGACACACTAGCCGGGGCAGGGGCCTCTCAGGGATTACGGGACTTCGCCTCGGCATCTCGCAGAGCCAGCACCGAATCCCTCTACAACTACCGTTGGGAGAGATGGATAACCTGGTGCTCAGATAACTCTGTTCCCCATTACTGCCCCTCCAACATCCAAATAGGAAATTTCCTCTCCCACCTATCCTCTTCCCTTAAGCTGTCGGCTGGCTCCATTCGGGGCTACAGATCAGCTATCTGCACTACCATTCGTCAACTGGGGGGCCCTTCTTTTGACAATGACTTTCTCCTCAGAGAGGTGTCTAGAGGAGTTGCTCTACGGGAAGCTCAGTCCCCTAGGCGCATTCCCCTCTGGGACCTTTTTACGGTCCTCGATGCCCTCAGAAAAACCCCTTTTGAACCCATTGCTTCTATTCCTTTTGACCTCCTCTCCTTTAAGACCACCTTTCTCCTCGCCCTGGCCTCGGCCAGAAGACGAAGTGAGATTCACGCCCTCAGCGGTGACCCCACAGATATCGCCTTCCACAGGGACGGCTCAGTCTCTCTCAAGTTCCTTCCGGAGTTCTGACATCTTGGGAAAGGGAGAAAAAGATGGAGACATGGACCTTTGCCCCTCCAGGTGTCTCAGGTACTACTGGGAACGCACACGCCCCAGGCGCTCCTCCCAGAGACGACTCCTTATCTCCCTCAACCCCAACAATACTAGAGATATCTCGGCGGGAACTATCTCCAGGTGGCTCTCCAAGACGGTGAGATCTACCTACGCTCAGGCGTACAAGGATCTCCCTGTCCTATCACCCAGGGCCCACGAGGTCAGAGCACTGGCCACTTCCACAGCGTTCCAGTACTCTGTCCCCGTGCGCCACCTGCTGGAGGCAGCCTACTGGCGTTCGGAAAATCCCTTCATTAATTTTTACCTGAGGGATATCCGCATGACCAGAGCTGATGGGTCTAAGGGGATTTCCTTTGTGGCGGCCAATGCAGCCATATCGGTCAACCCCAAGAACCACTAGGGCGCTCGCCCTCCTCCGATTCCTTTAAATTCTGCTATGGTCTGACATGGTAAAGTATATGACGCCAAAATGGGGAGTTTGTGTTATACTCCCTGTTTGGCTAGTATACTTACCATGTCAGACTCTAATTCCCTCCCTACCTTCCCCTCTGGCGCCAAGGTTCTCGGGGTCACCATACACCAGGCCTCGCTGAATGACTTATAGGAAGTTGACACTGGCTTCTTCCGGGGCCGGAAGTGGGGTGACATCACGTGACTGTCTTATGACTGCATTGGCCACGGAAAAAATTCGGCCTGACAGAGCTGGCTAACTGCCGTTGAATGCTATGGTCTGACATGGTAAGTATACTAGCCAAACAGGGAGTATAACACAAACTCCCCATCTTGCTTCACTTGAGTCCCCTCTGAGACAGACCAGACAGACATTCGGTATACTCGGTGACCTTGTCAGTGGGCCCCATTCCATTTCAAGGATTCTACAGTCCGTCAAGGGGATAGTTCTGTCTTATGGATCATGTACAAGAATATCTATGCCGAAAATGTATGAGAAAAAAAGTTTTCATTGCAGAGAATAAAGTCATCTGTCGTAATTCTGTAACACATCAGTGGGTTTGACCAAGAAAGGGGAAAAAATGTCTATCGGTAAAAATTATGTAATGCCTCAGTTCTTTCTCAATTTGAGAGCTCTTACAACTTCATTCAAAAGTGACGCCACCGTTGTTTCTCACTTTAAATATTTCAGAACTATAAAAGCATCGTTCAGGAGCCGATGGACCTCGTCACAATCCGAGAGAAACTAAACTGTTGCATGTACACAAATCCTTGGGAGTTTGTGTCTGATGTGTGGCTCATGTTTGACAACGCTTGGCGGGCCAACAAAACAACCTCCAAAGTCTACAAATATTGTACTAAGGTAAGGATGGTGAGAGATATACTTCACAGCATGAGAATCACAAACACCAAATGTAAAATCGCATGAGTACTCTGCTACGCTAAACTTACAAATAAACAAGAAGGGATATTTTAGTGGCGATTCGCTGTTTTGTTTGCTAAATTTTCTTTTGATATGCAAAATACTTAAGGGAAAAAAAAAAGATCGAATCTAATCTGATCAAGGAAAATTTGAATGAGAAATCATTCCAATTCAAGACATAGATAGATGGACCGACCGACAGACCGAACAACCGATTGACCGACCGACTGATAGGTTGCTAATCAAAATCTTTGGTCAACACCGAAGATTCTCACTGTTGATCAAGAGCGAGGTTTTTCGCATTTTTTTCGGATTTATTTGTTTGTACATCAACAGAAATATATATCTTTCCTGATAAACAAAACATGGAAGTAATGGAAACCATAACAGCTGAAATCAAGTCAAGAATAGTTGCATGTTCAGTTTGATCAATGGCAGAAAACAGTGCCTTGTTTGAGCTGAATCCTGATAATTAAGGTTTATAATTACGGGATGTAAAATACGTTCAGTTAAACATCCTTCAGTTAAAAGACCTTCAGTTTAATATCCTTCAGTGAAATACTCATCAGTCAAATATCCGTACCACACCCCATCGGAGTCATGTTTATTTTCTGGCTCTTTTGACGATTCAGCATTTACTTTTACACTTTGGGGGACATAAAAATGTCCAACAGTTATCAATATAGGTCTAAAAAAAAAAAAAACGTTTGTTGTGCAAACTCTTCCACACCTTTTACCATTAAAAAAAAACTTTTTCCGACCGTTCTGTTTGGTCCGAAGTTACTCACAGTTCCTGTCAGAGTTCCAAAGGCCAGTGCCAAGGCTGCTCCTACCCGGTCACATTATGAAATACATTTCAGTTCGTGTGATGATGATATCTTGAATGAGCTGACTGGCCTTGCTTCTCTCTCTCTTCTCTCTCTCTCTCTCTCTCTCTCTTCTCTCTCTTTCTTCTTCTCTCTTCTCTTCTCTCCTCTCTTTTCTCTCTCTCTCATTGCTTTTTCATTATCCACTCCTGCTACATACAAATGCTTCTTTTATCATGGTTATGATTGCGTTTAGATTGTTAAACCGAACTTTCATACTGTTCTGTTCCAGCTGTCCAAGCTGTTTGAATCGTTGATTGATCCTGTAATGAAGTCCTTGGGGTACTGCTGCGGACGCAAGTATGTCTTCAATGTTTCCGGTGCTGTACTGCGATAGTAAACAGAACTGTACCATCGCACGGGACGGCGTCTACTACACATTCCGGCGCAGGTTTGAACTTGGGTGACACGCATCAAGATTTTAACTTCTCTCGTCTGAACTTGACGTTAACCTGAGTCTTGACGTTCGTCAGTAGGCATATTCACTCGCTCCCGTCTTCCAGCTTTCGTCATTAAGATTTTGTTTGGTGAATGATCTGCTCACAGGATTAAAGTATAACTGGTTTCAATGATTGTTTTAAGTTGATAGATTATGTCAAAAGCCTTGAAGGTGCGGGTAGTGAAAACTATGTAAAATGCCTTCAGTTAAGATACTCTTTAGTAAAACATTCTTCAGATAAAATACTCTTACGTTAGGCATCCTTACTATACCCATCCAGGTCATCATTTTTTTTTTTCTGGCACTGTCGACGATTCAACTTTTACTGTTGCACTTTTGAGGACATAAAAAATGTCCAAAACTTATCCAGATAGGTCTAAAAATATCCAGATAGGTCTGTTATAGTTTTCATTACTCCCATTTTTGTTCATGAGGGAAGATATTGTTGTGGTTCTCATCGTCTGCAGAGCTGACGGACATGAGTATGAAGCACACGTGTGGTCAGTCTGATTCGGGTTTGACCACTTTCTCTGTCCATCCAGCATAGTACGGACTCCTCGTTCACGTCATGGAAGCTTTAGAAGGTGGGGGAAGAAGGATGGGTTCCGCTTTCTATAATGCCATGCTCCGGATACGGTGAACCTCTGGCACTTTATTGCCTCAAACGGCCATAAGGTTACGGGACTGACTTTTTGCTCTTGATGCCTCATCAGATCGAATCCTTTCCTTACATTCCGGAGAGGTCGTGAAAATGGAACTGCTGACTTTCGTGCCACATATTTCTACATTCTGTCTCCGGCTAAAATTCAGTTTATGTTCCACTGGGAAATCTTAAGTGTTGCGGTGAGACGCATTCACAAAATAAATAAAGAAAACGAAGGAAGGTACCTTTTATTTCTGTGGTGAAGCAACCACTTCTCCATCACTCAAAATTATTAGGGCCTGGCTTTTTTCCCCACAGTGAATCAATGGCACCCCCGTGTCTCCCAGTTTACTTGCCTCATATTCCAATGGCAAGACTGTGATATCAATCACCGTGCATGTGAACACCGTATGATTTTAGTCACGTTTATGGTGTAATCATAAGAATGAGGACGTTTTATAGCTCACCTATTTTTCTCCATCTCTTATTTTGTCTCTGTCTGTTGTCTCGTCTCTGTCTCTGTCTCCGTCTCTCCGTCTCTCCGTCTCTGTGTCTCTGTTCTCTGTCTCTGTCTCTCTGTCTCTCTCTGTCTCTCTCTCTCTCTCCTCTCTCTCTCTCTCTGTCTTTGTGTGTGTGTGTGTGTGTGTGTGTGTGTGTGTGTGTGTGTGTGTGTGTGTGTGTGTGTGTGTGATTTCTTTTCTATCGCCATTCGTCGTTCTAAAATGATTTTTTTTTTCCAACGTTTTCTTCACCCTCCCTTTCCATCTCTAAAGTTATTTTACAACTGACTAAAATTTCAAATTTCCCTTTCTCAGAAAACAATGGAGGCTTTGCAAAGTCCGATATTCCTAGTCCGAGTGGTTGTAGTGGTATGCAATAGACCAAATATCAGAGTTTTCCCCAAGGATTTTTTTTCTTAACTTTAGGTTTGCTTCTTTGTACTGCTACTAGTGTGCAAGAATAAAATGTGCTGCCTGTGTGTGTGTGGTGTGTGGTGTGTGTGTTGTGTGTGTGTGTGTGTGTGTGGTGTGGTGTGTGTTCAAATGAAGCTTGCGCTTAGTACAGTGGGAAGTTATGTCTCTTGGACTGGCGAAAACGAGGGATGATAGTAGGTTTTGTTTGTAGTTTATAATGATCACGTGGACACAATACGCCCTGTGTAAGCTGAAAGAGCAGTTGGTTTATCTGATGAGGAAGCTGTTTCAAAAACTTGTATGACTTTGTTGCCATTTGGCTTGAACTTCATTCCTCTCTCTCTCTCTCTTCTTCTCTCTCTCTCTCTCTCTCTCTCTCTCTCTCTCTCTCTCTCTCTCTCTCTCTCTCTCTCTCTCTCGTTTCCCTCCCCTGTTTGACAGTGGCGGCCATTCGCGAGTGCCTGTGAAATGGCTGGGGTTTGTGTGTGTGTGTGTGTATGTGTGTGTGTGTTGTGTGTGTGTGTGTGTGTGTGTGTGTGTGTGTGTGTGTGTGCGAGCGCGCGCGCGTATGTGTGCATGTGTGTGTCTGTGTGTTTGTGTGTGTGTGTGTGTGTGTGTGTGTGTGGTGTGTGTGTGTGTGTGTGTGTGTGTGTTTTGCATGGCTTTCTGTAATATGTCTACCATCTCTGGGCCGATTGTGTAACCCACATGCCGGCTGCCTCAGCTCCAGACAGTGATTGTTCTGTCTGACAGCGTCAACTACTGTGAGGACTGCTTCCATGGGATCGAAGGGGCTGAGATCGAACTTCCGGAGGACCAAAATATGATTCTGTAAGTATCGTTTTGCTGGTCTCCCTTTTTCTCAATTGCTGCTGAAAGAAGCATTCTCATTGTCTCACGGGGATTCAGATTTTACCAGACAGAATGCAT
>JAMYXO010005627.1:0-15094 GCA_033310375.1 Conus canariensis
TTTTTCTGGAAGTTGTTTAAATTTTTGGGTTTTCACTTTCATAAAGCGGGGGGCTGTGAGGCTTTGAAACACATCTCCCCCTGGTTAAAAAGCACCAGTCTCATAACGGAACAGTGGGGTGGGGGGTTTTGTAAAACGGGGAAAAATGTCCCCCTAACAGATTGACTGAGGGCCCTTTTGGGGGGGTTTCCTTGTTTTGTTTTGCCATTGTATGGGTTTTGGGAAAACCCCAAACAGTCCCTTTCCCTATGATTATGATTTTTTGTGGGTTTTATTGCTTGGGGCCTCCGTTACCGGGATGGGGGGATGTTTGGGCGGTTTTGTACTGCTGTTACACGGAGATGGGGGAATTAGGAGTGTTTTTACTGCCTTTCAATGCTGAATGGGGGGGGGATTAGGTGAGTCTTTAGTGACTGACTGTTCCCCTGGAGAGGGGGGCTGTATTAGGAAAAAATTTTGTGAGAAAAGAGTAAAAACCCAAATACTGTCACTAACTAAAAATAACGCCTTAACTTTTTTAAAGACCCACCCCCTTTTCCCGCTGTAAACAAAATCCCAAAAAAAAACACATCATCTGTTGGTAGGTTCCGAAAAAATTAAAAAAACAATTTAGAACTTTTTTTTGGGTTAGGGGATGTAACTGTTTATTAAAGCGGTTTTATTTTTTGTTATTATTTTATTTTTATATTCAAAAAGGTAAACCTGTTGATATAATACCATTAAAAAGGGAAACCGTTTTTATATTCTACCATTCAAAAGGGTCCGTTTGAACAATCTCCCATTTCAAAAATACTGTTGTATTTCTCTTCAAAAGGGTACCGTTTATTTTCCTACCGAAAAGGAATGTTTGTACATCCCCCATTCAAAAAGGGTACTTTTTGAAAAAATTCCTTAAAGAGGAACCTGTTTAATTTAAAAGTTAAAAAAAACCCTGTTTGCTGTGTGTTTGTTTGATTTAAATTTGGAAAAAAAAGGGGAATTGGTAAAGCGTTTGGCATTTTTCTGATTTTGTTGCTGTAAGTGCTTGACGGGCATAATTCCCTTGTTTTTTTTGGTGTACATTTTTGTCAGGCAAAGGGTTCTCTGATTGTTGTTGCTGTGTAATGTGTCTTGTACAGGCATAGGGTTCTCTGATTGTTGTTGCTGTGTCATGTGTCTTGTAAGGGCATTTAGGGTTCTTGATTGTTGTTGCTGGTACATGTTTTCCTTTTACAGGGCATAAGGGTTCTCTGATTGTTGTTGCTGTGTAAGTGTCTTGTACAGGGCATAAGGTTCTCTGATTGTTGTTGTGGTGAACATGATCTTGTACAGGGCCAAGGCAAGCTTAGAATTTCCCTCTTTGTAAACTGTCTCTTTCTCTGCTTTTGCGTGCTCTGTATTGGAATTTGTGTAGTCAATTGGGATGTTGTAGGCAGCATTCATTTGGAGTTATGGGGGTGTAATTACCCATAATGGGAGCAAGAGTTACCACATGTTTGTTATTCATGTTTATGGTTTCCCCCTCATTTAAGGTTCTTTAACACCACACACACACACACACAACATATATTATATTATATATCTCTCCTCTTCTCTCTTAATATGTATATACAGATATGATATGTATATATCTGTATTATAAATAATCCATGGTAGCTATAAGAAAAAATCATACTTAGGACATAGACGTTGTGCTCAATTTTTCACATCAAGGGTTTCAAATCCTATTAAATACAGGAGAAAAACAGAAATGATTCTAATACTGCAAAAAGATTTAAAAAAAAAAAAAAAAAGGCGCAATGAACATGCACTGCAGAAAAGAACCTACAGTCTGCTCCGGACAAGTGAACGTGTCTGCATCTAGCCCCTCCCCATGCCCCCACCCTGATGTGGGGAGTTTCCTACCTGAAACACTCCACAATGATGGAGCGTGCAGCCTCTTGTGGTTTTTCAGGCCAAAGGTGCGCCGCTTGGCGTCGGGAGCCATCATTGCCTGGTCTGGAATCTGTGGGCGCTGCTTCACCTGTGACATTCCAGCACTGCACCATGTTTCATCAATTCACCTGACTCTGCTGCATGGGTGAGTCAAAGGTTACAGTGTCAGCCATGAAACAACACATTTGCAACATCCCACCCGGTAATTGTCTCTTTCGACTGTATTCCTCTTTACTCATCTCTGAATGAAAAGTAGTAAGTGTGATGACTGCCACAGCTTTGCTGTAGCTTGTCGGGTTATGTTCGGGCCAACATGAAGGAAAGGAAAAGAAAAGTTTGCTGAAATTCTCTGGGGGTCTGGTGGGAAACTTCCCTGCTCCCATTTAAAGGATTTTTTAATCTGTTTTCAAAATGATGCAATCACATTCCCTTCACACCCTGCCCCCCCCCCCCCCCCCCCCCCCCCCCCCCCCCCCCCCCCCCCCTGTAAAATTTTGAAATTTGTCTTCAAAATGTTGCAATCGGACATAAATCTGAAGCATCAAGTGGTTCATCATCCACTTTTCAGGCCAATCCCAACCAGGACCTCTTGTACCTACAGCTTTCGCTCATCTCTTTCACTTCTGTGCATCATGCCAAAGAGCAACAGGCATAACGATGGCCAGTATCCGCTTTTCTAAACAAATTTACATGAGATGTTGTCATGTGAGCCTTGTCAGGTGCATGCCCAAAACCTGCACTGTGTAGTGGATTCCACTGCCACTTTCTTTCTTTACACCCAATTTTTGTTGTTGTTGTTGTTGTCTTTCTTTCCTTCTGCAGGGTTTCTCTTTTCGCTAACTCACCGAAATTTGCAGAGAAGTGGGAACACTGATGTTGATAACATAACTAACTCTCTCCTCCCGGTTTTTTTCTCTTTTTTTTTTTTTTTTTTCTATTCAACAATTTTTCGTTTTTTACAAGACATACACAACTTCACACCGAGTCATACGCATTTCCTTCATAAGCTGTAAATGGGGGAAGGAAAGAAAAAACAAAACAAAAAAAAAAACCCACCATCCTTCCCCTCCTCCATACATATATCTTGTATTCACATACACACGTGGTTGTTTGATTTGTTTTAATGGGATCTTGAATGGGAGGAAATCTTCTCAGGGAGATAAATCTAGCTCAGAAAAATGGATAACTTGTTCTGGGAAAACAAATCACTAAACAGATAAACAGAGTCTTCATATAAAAAGAGGAAAATCTTGTGTCGACACAGACAAAAAAATATGTTCAAGTTCTGCAAAAGAGTCTGTGTTGTAAGTCAAATCATGAAGAGACAAGGATGACAAACCTTCCTGTGAAACAATTCATGAAAGGAAGGGAGTCTTTTTACAATAGAAAATCTCGACCACCACCCCCAAAAAAATTTTGCGGAGGCATAAGTCTTGCAAGGAAGTAAGTTTCTGCTGGAAGGTAAAACTAGCACTGACAAGGATGAGAGAGATTCCAGTAAGACATGTCTTTAAATGAACAGTCTTTAATCACTTATGGGAGGTAATTCTACTAAAGAGAAGAACAATTATTCCAGAAGACCATGTTCCTAAAGGAAGGGAGCCCCCTGATGGGAGGTAATAGCGAATAAACTGTTCAGAACAGCATTTCTTCAAGAGTTTTTAATGGGAGATAAATCTCACATAACCAGAGAGAAAAATACTAATCTGCAAAAACAAAATCTGTATGGAAGAAGTCCACGTTGGGAAGTACACTTACATAGTTGCATATTATGTATGCTCGCTCACGCGCGCGCACACACACACACACACAAACACACATACAAACACACGCCTTCTCTTTTTTCCCCACTTCCACTCCCCTCCCTCTGCCTCATACACGCACCTTAAGAAGAACCAAACAAAAAGAAAGTGGAAAAAGAGACAGACGGGCAGACAGATGGGCAGACAGACAGACAGACGGGCAGACAGACAGACAGACGGGCAGACAGACGGGCAGACAGACAGACAGACGGGCAGACAGACAGCCAGCTTAATGACCTCGTTCAGCCCCTCGTGCAGACCGTCCAGGAGGAAGGTGAGGAACTCCTGAGAGTCCTGCTGCTGGTAGCCCGCAAACAAGGGGTTGTACTTGCCCACCGTGTTCTGCACACACATCACCACCCATTGGGTATATGACATGCTGCACACAACACTTTCACATCACTACCAATTAGGATCCATTCGATGTTCTGCACACACAATGCTTTCATATCATATCCTAATGACTGGGAGGGGGTGGAGTGCTGGGGGGGGGGGGGGGGGTAGGGGGAGGTCGAAATTTTTGTAAAAGTAGAGGTGGAAGGTGAATTCGCTTTCACCTACACTAACACAGCTGAGGGTAGAGGGATAGCTCCTGATCTTCCAGTGCCTGTGATAGAAATAGTTTCTGCTGACACAAATTGGGTTCATTCCTGATTTATTAGCATACAAATTCATGCTCTCTCGCCATTTTTTTTCTTTTTTCTTTTTTTTTTTTTTATATATGTACATATTTTAAGTCATACAGTCCCAACTATTGTTCTAATGTATTTGCAAGCTGTTGAAGATTCAGACACAGACAGCACAGATTTTGAGCATGAGAGTGAGCGAGGGCTGTCACACTTTGGTCGAAGCATGCAAAAAGAACACAACTGGTTCACATAGCTTACTCTCAAATCAACTCTGCCTGCCCATATGGTTGTATGATGCATGACTTACTTCATTATGGTTCATCAACAGTGAAGGTGGATGGCAATACAAACATGGGGAGTTTGTGTTATACTCCCTGTTTGGCTAGTATACTTACCATGTCAGACCATAGCATTCAACGGCAGTTAGCCAGCTCTGTCAGGCCGAATTTTTTCCGTGGCCAATGCAGTCATAAGACAGTCACGTGATGTCACCCCACTTCCGGCCCCGGAAGAAGCCAGTGTCAACTTCCTATAAGTCATTCAGCGAGGCTGGTGTATGGTGACCCCGAGAACCTTGGCGCCAGAGGGGAAGGTAGGGAGGGAATTAGAGTCTGACATGGTAAGTATACTAGCCAAACAGGGAGTATAACACAAACTCCCCATTTTGGCGTCATATACTTTACCATGTCAGACCATAGCAGAATTTAAAGGAATCGGAGGAGGGCGAGCGCCCTAGTGGTTCTTGGGGTTGACCGATATGGCTGCATTGGCCGCCACAAAGGAAATCCCCTTAGACCCATCAGCTCTGGTCATGCGGATATCCCTCAGGTAAAAAATAATGAAGGGATTTTCCGAACGCCAGTAGGCTGCCTCCAGCAGGTGGCGCACGGGGACAGAGTACTGGAACGCTGTGGAAGTGGCCAGTGCTCTGACCTCGTGGGCCCTGGGTGATAGGACAGGGAGATCCTTGTACGCCTGAGCGTAGGTAGATCTCACCGTCTTGGAGAGCCACCTGGAGATAGTTCCCGCCGAGATATCTCTAGTATTGTTGGGGTTGAGGGAGATAAGGAGTCGTCTCTGGGAGGAGCGCCTGGGGCGTGTGCGTTCCCAGTAGTACCTGAGACACCTGGAGGGGCAAAGGTCCATGTCTCCATCTTTTTCTCCCTTTCCCAAGATGTCAGAACTCCGGAAGGAACTTGAGAGAGACTGAGCCGTCCCTGTGGAAGGCGATATCTGTGGGGTCACCGCTGAGGGCGTGAATCTCACTTCGTCTTCTGGCCGAGGCCAGGGCGAGGAGAAAGGTGGTCTTAAAGGAGAGGAGGTCAAAAGGAATAGAAGCAATGGGTTCAAAAGGGGTTTTTCTGAGGGCATCGAGGACCGTAAAAAGGTCCCAGAGGGGAATGCGCCTAGGGGACTGAGCTTCCCGTAGAGCAACTCCTCTAGACACCTCTCTGAGGAGAAAGTCATTGTCAAAAGAAGGGCCCCCCAGTTGACGAATGGTAGTGCAGATAGCTGATCTGTAGCCCCGAATGGAGCCAGCCGACAGCTTAAGGGAAGAGGATAGGTGGGAGAGGAAATTTCCTATTTGGATGTTGGAGGGGCAGTAATGGGGAACAGAGTTATCTGAGCACCAGGTTATCCATCTCTCCCAACGGTAGTTGTAGAGGGATTCGGTGCTGGCTCTGCGAGATGCCGAGGCGAAGTCCCGTAATCCCTGAGAGGCCCCTGCCCCGGCTAGTGTGTCTAGGACGGACTGGGGTCTCTCCGAGTGGGGGGTAGATGCAGATGTTCGCAGTTGGGCTGGCATAGAAGCCACGCGTGTAGGCGAAGCATCTTGGGATTGGAGTGAGGAAGACCTGACCGGGGTTGTCTCAGCATGTCCCAGCGAGGGCTGAGCCGGAGGGGGGGAACGTGGGTGAGGGACTTGGGGTCCGGGAACCAAGACTGGGTCGGCCACCATGGCGTTACGAGGATCAGCCTGGGTCTTTCCAGCCTTGCCTTCCTGATCACCTTGTGTAGGATGGGGAAGGGGGGAAAGGCATACGCCAGTAGGCCCGTCCCGGGGAGGGATAGTGCGTCGACTGCATCCGCCTGGGGATCTGGAATGGGAGAGACGTACAGGGGCAGGTGATGGTTGAAGCTGGTGGCAAACAGGTCGATCATGGGCACAAACCAATGGTTGCGCGACACCAGCGAAGGAGGGCCTCTGTTCTGAGGGAGAGGCCTATGGAGCGGGCCTCTCCCCCTTTGTTGACATAGCAAGCTACCGACGTATTGTCCGTGAGGAGGAGAACAAGTCGGTGCGCGACCTTGTGCTGGAGTTGGAGAAGGGCTAGCCTGACCGCTTCCAGCTCCCACTCCCCGAGGCGTGACTGTCCTCCACGTGGGCCCCCCAGCCCAAGTTGGAGGCGTCTGTATAAAGTTCCAGTGGTTGGGTTGGGTTGGGAGGGAGATGGGGACCCCGGTGGAGAGAGTGGCTGGAGTGAGCCGCTCCTCCGTCGCCGAAATGAACCAGTGTCCGAGGGGAATGACCTGGTCCCAGCGGTCGGAGGTCTGTGACAAACGTCGGCGGAACTCCCTCTGAAGTTGGCGTTTGGGGACCCGCCGCAGGGGAATGAGGGGAGACAGGGACTCCATCATTCCTAGGAGGGAGGACAGGGTTCTGGCCGAGGTGTGGGGTGCCTGTGACAGGCAGGAGATGAGGTCCACTATGCGTGCAGGCCTCTCCGGGGTCTGCCAGACGAACCGTAGGAATCGTCTGTGGGCCGGGTGAATCAGGATCTGAAAAATAGGCGTCCTTCAGGTCTACGGATGTGGCCCAGTCGCGATGATGGATGGAGTCTCGGATCTGGGTGGGGGTCTCCATCTTGAACTTGGTGGGCCTGAGGAACTTGTTGAGGGGCGAAAGATCTAGAATGGGCCTCCATCCTCCCGAGGCTTTTGGGATCACAAAGAGTAGAAGCCGGGGTTTGGGTGGGAAATCTCCGAGATGGCCCCTCTTTTGAGGAGGTCTTGGACTTCCGTGCGAAGAGCTTCTGCTTTGGCGGGGGAGGGTTCGTTGGGGGAGGGAGGGGGAGATAGCATGAGGGGGGGGACGCTCGTGGGCCCAAGGAAGGCGAAACCCTTCCTGTAGCACCGCCACTATCCAGGGGTGAGGCGTATGCGTCTCCACTGGTGGGCATGCCGGGAGAGGCTGCCCGCCAGGGGGGGCGAGGGTCTGGGCTGGTGGGTGGGGGATAGGGCGAGGGGGGGTGCTACCTGATCTAAGTCCCCCTCGGGCTGTCTCCCTAGTCAGCTCCGGGAGCGTGACTGTTGGCCTAACTGAAAATTTTGCTGATGGGGTTTTGGCTTAGGCCTTGGGAGAAGATTAGGTCGCTTGGCGGGCCGTGCGGTGCGGGAAGGCGATTGTCTGGGATAGGGTCTGTGCCTGGGGAAGGAACGAAGTGGGGGTCTAGCAGGGCGTGGCGGTGGCCTGGGCGCAAAGGACACAGCCTGCTTGCGTTCCTCAACTGCTTGTGCTATGACGTCAGCCGAGTAGTCGCCAAAGAGCGACTGGACCTGGCCCGGGATGCATCGCAGGGCTGCCTTAAGCGTCGGGGAGAGAGAGGTCCGCGCCAGCACGGCCTCTCTCGCGACCAACAAGCAGTTGAAGTGGCTTCTGGCTGCGCTGTCCGCCGCAGCCGAAAGGTGATGCGAAATCCTGTTAACTAGGTGTCGCATGAAAGGATCGCTGAACAAGCGAGGGTCAGGCTCTTGGTGCGCCTCAGAGCCCGGGTCCCCCGGTACTGGGATGGCACCATCGTCCTCCGGCCATAGAGCCTCCGCTCGCTGAAGGGGCATGTCCAAGTAGGTGTGTCCCGCCGTGGTGTGGAGGATGCCCATCCTGGCTACTCGGACCCATTCCTTTAGGTTCTTAAAGGAGATGGCGCCGGAAGTAGGGGGGGGCAGGTGGGGGATCAACCGACGGTCCGACTGGGAAATGCCCATCTCCCTGGTCACGGGATTGTCCGTAAACAAGGAGGCGACTGAGGGGTTCTTGGGTAGATTGGTCTAGATCTCTGGGCCGGGGGAGAGGGAGAGAAATTCGTCAGCGGGTGCGGCCTCCCTCCTAACGAGGTCTGGTCGCCACCGTTCTATCGTGCGGACATCGTACAATGAGGTGGGGGCTAGCTCCTCGTCATCGTCCGCCTCAGGGAGGTACTGGTCCTGAGAGGGTTCATAGCACCCGTCTTCAGGAGGTAAGTCGAGGGGTGCCTGTAGTGTGTCCCCGGTGGCCCTATAATCGGCGGCCGGGACATCGTCCTGCCGATAGGACAGCGCCCGAGGAGGGAGACCAAGGTCGACCCAGGTAAGTGAGGCCGGGTGCCACATTCGACCATGTAGCTGGTCGTGCTGGGTGTTGGCGTTAAGCCACTGGTCTCTCTCGGGGGCATAGAGCCACCGGTCCCCGGGGAGGTAAACGGGCTGTGGCGGCCCTGGGGAAAAAACCATGGTAGGTAGGCCGCACTCAAGGTCTGACCAGCGCGTTGGGCGAATGCGTAGGTCAGACATCCGCCGAGTCGTAGCCACGAGACCCTCTTCTTCTTGTAGGCAGAAAGTCCCCGGGGACCCGGGTAACCTGAATCACTGTTGGGGGGGGGCTTGAGAGGCCGTGGCCTGTCGTCCCCGTCCAGGTCCGTGCACTGCACCATACACGTCCTTGGAATGGGCCTGGGAGGGCCATAATGGTATGGAGGAGGATGCGGAAGTCGAGCCCCCAACCCGCGAAAGTGCGGATTGGTCAGGATGCGGTCCCGTGTTCCTCCCCCTGGAGGAATATGTCAGGTTACCCTTGGTCCCGCTGGTAGATCCTCCCCCCGGAGGAGCGGGACCGCGGACGTTGCCCAAATGGGGATCCGAAAGGTCGGTTCCCCAACGTCCAATACCCCTAGGGAAGAAGGTGACGTTCGATCGGGGTAGGTCGACCGTCCTTGTGCATGGGCACGGCCGGGCCCATGGCGCGGCGTGCCCGCACGCCCAGGATTATGGACACCACCGAGGTCGTGCGTCGGGGTGACCATAAGGCTGCTTCCGGAGTCGAAGCGCTCCTCGAGCTCAGGTGTTGGCTGCACCTGTGCCCGGTGGGGCCGAGCGCTATGAGTGCACGTATCAATTTGGGGGGAAAAAGAGATACGTGACTCATCAAGGCGAGTGACGGATGGTGATTCCATCCCAGATCCGTCACCCGTGCTGGTCCGCGGCTCGGCAAGGTGCCCCGGGGGCCGAGATTCGCGTGACTCAGCATGATAGTTAGAAGTCTCCGAGCGAGTCCGTAGGCTAGAGGGCAAGCTGGCCGATGGAGAAGGGGTGGGGGAGGGCGAATTCCGTTGGCTAGTCTTTGCTCGGCCGGGCCCCTTGAGGGGAGCCTTGCCATTAGACTTTCTGGGCAGCACCTTGAGGGGAGCTTTGCCCTTAGACTAGCAGGCAGATCAAATGAAAGGCATTTTGAAATGGTGGCCGCTTGCCTATCAGCCTTGGGACGCCGCGGTCGTGCGTCCGTCGGTTTGGTAGACGAGGAAGATCACGCGTCCCTTCCGCGGAGAAGTCGTCTCTGTCTACCCGAACCGTACGTTCATCAGTGCGAACGGATTGCTCCGAGATGGAATCGACCCGCGGGTTCTCCGGGAAATTGAGCGAACTCCGAGCAGTGGAGTGGCTCGACCCGGCGGTGTCCTTCACCATGTTGGGCACAGGTGGATAGAGCAAACCCGGAACACACGACCGCAAAGAGGAGACAAGGTGGCCGATCGAGAAAATCAATTAATCTCGATCGTCCGTGTGGTGTCGTGCAAAGTGCTCGAGAGATCGACTGAAAACTCGAACTACCCGTACACGCCACCGGTCGTGTGACTGGTATGGCTATTAATAGCAATCTCTACACGTGGAGTATCACTGTGTATAGGTGTGATAGTTCTTGGGCACTAAATCTTAATAAGCAGATCAGTGTCACACACCCTTACTCGAACACGTTCTACCTGTGAAGGGTAAAGAGTACAGGTGTGATAGTTATTGAGCCCTAAACCTTAATAAGCGGAACCAGCACAAAATGCGTGCTGAACCCGAGGCTCGGCAATATGGTGGGGGAACACGACCGGCGAGCGGTGCCGACGATCGCGAGTAACAAAGTCGCGAGAGTGCCGGTAAAAGAGACAAATCTTTAATAAATACGCTCCCGAGAGTGCCGGTAAAAGAGACAAATCTTTTAATAAATACGCTCCCACCAAGAGCCTCACACGGCAAAAATACTCAGGGTCTAGTGCAAGCCGGAACCAGCACAAAATGCGTGCTGAACCCGAGGCTCGGCAATATGGTGGGGGAACACGACCGGCGAGCGGGTGCCGACGATCGCGAGTAACAAAGTCGCGGGAGTGCCGGTAAAAGAGACAAATCTTTTAATAAATACGCTCCCGAGAGTGCCGGTAAAAGAGACAAATCTTTTGATAAATACGCTCCCACCAAGAGCCTCACATTTGCAAGCCACAACTGAATCAAGTATAGAACAAAACACAGCAAAGTTAACACAAAGGCAAGTATAGGCGAGACAGAGCACAAGACTTATCTTGCTTTGACGGCAGGCCGAAGATGAATGACTTATAGGAAGTTGACACTGGCTTCTTCCGGGGCCGGAAGTGGGGTGACATCACGTGACTGTCTTATGACTGCATTGGCCACGGAAAAAATTCGGCCTGACAGAGCTGGCTAACTGCCGTTGAATGCTATGGTCTGACATGGTAAAGTATATGACGCCAAAAACCATGTCACTGGAGCAAGGTATTCCTCGAGTTGGGAGTTGTTTCCCTACACTCTTCATCACCTTCATACTGCAGACGAAGTTTCCATGCGTAACATCTATGTCCTTTATACTAATCACTTTGCAGCACAGGCTGGTCTAGAAAGAGGTAGCAAGAGCAGTGAGAAAGAGAGAGGAGAGAGTGGTTGTGGTGACAAGGGAGACACAGGTGGCGAGTCGGTGTGTGCAGCTTTCTACATTTTGCATACAGTGCATCTACAATGATTTTGTTGCATTTTGCATCGCTACCTTTTGCATTGTTCTAGCTAATTGTGTGTGCACTGCAAAACACACAGAGTCTCAACTATAGCGTGACATGAAATTATCACTGTTACGACACCTGTTTAACTAGCGTTCACCTTGAGGTCACGCGGGGTGATGCTGCGATACTGGCCAGACCACAGTGCTTTCACCACCACTGCAAACTCATCCACCACTTCCCCGTGCATCCCTTGAGAGCTGTCTCTGAAACATTATCATCATTGCATCAATCATCATCTTCATCATCATCATCTATGCAATATATCTTTATCATTTGGGGCAAAACACACCCTTTGTACAGGCAGACTGCTGTCACGAAGGTCGTTAATATGGACCTCTTGATTCACCTGGTGACATCATTAAGGTAACAGTCATTTGACAAGCAGCTGATGTAACGAAAAGAGGTAACAAGGACCATCGACTCACCTGTTAATGTCATTAAGGTAACAGTCATTTGACAAGCAGAATAAGTCATAGAGAGAGTCGACATGTGCCATCTGTGCACCTGTTAACGTCATAAAGGTAACAATCATTTGACAGGCAGATCGAGTCATAAAGAGAGTCGACATGCGCTACCTGTCCACCTGTTGACGTCACTAAGGTAACAATCATTTGACAGGAAGGCTGATGTCACAAAGGTCATTAATATGGACCTCGGACTCACCTGGTGACATCATTAAGGTAAGAAATCATTTGACAGGCAGACTGATGTCACGAATGTCATTAATATGGACTTCTGACTTACCTGTTGATGTGATTAAGGTAAGAGTCATTTGACAGGCAGATTAGCGTTGACATGGACCTCTGGACTCACCTGTTGATGTCATTAAGGTAATAGTCGTTAAGGAAGTAGGTGACCAAGGGAGTGGTGTTATTCAGACACTGCACCGTCGAGTTCATGTAGCAGGTGTTGCCAAGGTTACGCAGCCCTGTCATGGCCGGCCCCTGTGGACAGGGTCAACACGCTGAGAGGAAACCAGGAAGAGGACACTTCCAACGTGGGTGTGTGTGTGTGTGTGTGTGTGTGTGTGTGTGTGTGTGTGTATGTGCATGTGTGTGTGTGTGTGTGTGTGTGTGTGTGTGTGTGTGCGTGTGCATGTGTGTTTATGTGTGTATGTGTGTGTGTGCGTGTGTGTGTATGTGTGTGTGTGTGTATGCGCGCATATGTGCATGTGTGTATGTGTACATGCATGTATGCATGTGTGTGTATACTTGTGACTATGAGTTTGTTTGAGCAAGCAAGATGTGTGTTTGTGTGTGTGAGTGAGCAAGGGAAAGCATGGAAATGGAGAGGACTTGGGCAGGGAGAAAAGAGGTAGGGGGTCGGGGGGAGGGTCTTGGAGGAGGAGGGGAGGAGGACAGGGGACACCAGTGTAAGGGGAATGAGTAACGTTTGCTGGATCAGAAGGGAGGGAGGACAGGGAACTGGGAGCGAATATGTGATCTTATGTGTGTGTGTGTGGTGTGTGTGTGTGTGTGTGTGTGTGTGTGTGTGTGTGTGTGTGCGCGCGTGTGCGTGCATGCATGCGTGCGTGCGTGCGTACGTGTGTGTGTGTGCGTGCATGCATGTGTGCGTATGTGTGTGTGTATGTGCACACGAATGAGTGTATACGTTTGTGTACACATGCACAAAGAATGCATGTTCATAATGTAGTCAACTAGGCATAATGAATTCTCTTCAGACAAACCTTAATGTACGTGACAGAAAATTTGCAATACTACAAAAGCATGATCATCTTTTTACTATACTAAACACAAACACACACACACACAGAGGCAGAATGTTCACACAGCTCTAATCATGAAGTACCCTTTCTTTCCTGCTTTCTTTCTTTATTTTATCATACTTTCACACTGTCCTGTCATCTGCACACAGTAACCCATCGTAATGATAGGAACATAAAGCTGCAGAGATGATGTTGAACAATATGCTTAGAAAGGCTACTGTGCTATTTTTTATTTCTTCGTGTACGGCTTATCTTTTTTAACTTTCTGAATACGTTAATTTTCAATGTAATCGTCTGTCAGCTGAAAGTCTGTTTTCGACCTCTCATGCTTAAAAGGCACATGTGGACACTTAAGACCCTCTGAGTGTATTGTCAGCTAACCTTTGAACTCTTTCTCGTAATGGCTGATTATCAGCAAACAAATTTCAGGTGTCCACACTTTTGTTGTCAATAAATCTCCAATGGTAAATTCTATATCAGAAAAAAGGAGAGAATTTCCAAACATTTTCTTTTTTTTTTCTCATTGATTTTTTTCCCCATTGATTTCAACAACTGGCCATTTTGAGATTTGATGCACCTTGCTCCTCCCTTGCTTCAAAGGCTTCTGCATTGTTCACTCAGCCATCTTTCCACTTACTGAAGTCACCATGACGGCACAGAAAGACAGTTCCATGGACATCTGATGAGCATCACAACCACAACAATACTCTGAAGGTTTTTCTTTTTCTTTTTTGCTCAAGATTACACAACACAGCTGTGCTCTATATTTCCTTTTGTATTCAATCCTGGCCTCAACATGACCAGGGAGATACAGACACCTGCAGAAATTCAGATATTGTTCATTCCCCCTTGTACACACACCACACATGAAACGACAACACTCACCACACTGCCATACACAGAATTCTGACATCGGTTATCCCCCCTTGTACACACACACACCACACATGAAGCGACAATACTCCCACACTGCCATACAGAGGGTTCAGGCATCGGTTATCCCCCTTGTACACACACACACACACACACACACACATGAAGTGACAACACTCACCACGTTGCCGTACACAGGGTTCAGATCACGTCGGCGAGCCACTGCTCGTGTTGCCGGCTGCTTGGCTTCTGGCACCAAGGAGCTGCACATCATGCAAAGCACAGAATCAGAAATTCTGAGTTACTACCTGCGTAAGCTTCATCTGTTAACTCAGAGATGCCAAGGCTTCAAAAGCACAAAGTGTAGCATCTTGATGTTTTAAGTGCACCATTTCATATAGAAACATGACACTTGTACGTTAAGTTCCATCTGTAAACTCTGAGATGCCAAGGCTTCAAAAGCACAAAGTGTAGCATCTTGATGTTTTAAGTGCACCATTTCATATAGAAACATAACACTTGTACGTTAAGTTCCATCTGTAAACTCTGAGATGCCAAGGCTTCAAAAGCACAAAGTGTAGCATCTTGATGTTTTAAGTGCACCATTTCATATAGAAACATAACACTTGTACGTTAAGTTCCATCTGTAAACTCAGAGATGCCAAGGCTTAGGAGCAGCATTTTGACATTTTGAGTGTAGCATTCCAAATTCAAGCATAACACCATGTGTCAAGTCTGGTTTAAAAGCACTTTCAGTTGCAGTTCGCTTTGCACATGACAAGGTAGCCAACTAAGAACACAGAAATCTTGCCAGTGATGGTGTGATTCAAACTTGACCTACAGAAAAATCAAAATGGCCTACAATGTAGCCAGTTGATATGGTGGCAAAAATAATGATCGCCTTAAGTTATTTTTCTTTCGCATTTTCTTCTTCTCCTTACTGACCTTGGCACTTTTTTTTTAATTATATAAGTCAACAGTCCAAAGATCTATTTTGTAACGCTTCCATTTAAGCTGCAACTGAGTCCATGTTTTTCTTCAAGATTTTTTGGGTGTTGG
>JAMYXO010005628.1:0-2500 GCA_033310375.1 Conus canariensis
GTAATCGCATGACACTGACGTACGTTCAAGGCAGCCATGACGATCACATTCAGACTCTCGATACTCGAGGCCTGAAAACGTTCCAGTGCCGGGTGATGGTCACGGTCCCCCCCATACCGTGTCCTGTCCGTCTTGTCCATGGAATACCAGGCCTGCCTGACCCCTGAGTCCTCTGTCTCTGTGACCGATGGCCTGTGGACTGAAACCTGGTCCCAATGCAGGGAGTTCTTTCCGCCAGGGCCGGACTTCACGTCTGGAAGCAACGCAGTGAATATCACCTTGATTCCTGGCAGCGCCACTGCCAGCGTGGTCTGGCGGCTGGACATGCTGGTCAAGAGAGGCCCAGGCCTGGTCAGCTGGAGAGCCGTTACGTCACGCCCAAAGCAGGTGAGGTGACTGGTGATCAGATAAAAGAATGAGGATCAGAAGTTGGTGCAAATAGTGTCATAGCAGTGACAGAATTGGTGATAATGACAATGATAATGATGATGGTGATGGTGATGGTGATGATGACAGTGATGGTGGTGATGGTGATGATGATGATTATGATGATGATGGTGATGATGGTGATGGTGATGATGATGATGATGATGATGATGATAGTGATGTTGATGATGATAGTGATGATGATGATGATGATGATGATGATGATGATACCTGATTAAATGAATACCTTGGGTGTTTGCAATCAATAAAACACACATCAGTGTTCATAGCTGTTACACAGACAGAAACAGCTGTGCACCCAAAACACAACAAAACAGTCGAATGACATCCAGCCAGCAGATTCAACTTGACAAAAAACCTGAAGCAAAACATTTATCATACCCCACACAACATCAGCACATATCTTCGTATACCATTTAACCTGTCATTGAGAGAGAGATACGGATACGGATACGGATGATTTATTCATGATAGGCACAGAGAGAGAGAGAGAGAGAGAGAGAGAGAGAGAGAGAGAGAGAGAGAGAGAATGTGAAACACTTCACGTGGTCAGATCTGGTCTTTCTTTTCGTGATTTCTTGAAGCAATTTTTTTTTCTCCAGCAATGAAAGCTCTATTTTGATGAAACACGTGTCGCCGCGTCATAACTTCATTCATATATACACGAGCCAAACCGGATTAGAATCTCGCAGCCTCTCATTTGTTGACTTCTTGACCAGCTCACGAACAATCAAGAAGGTGCGGCAGAAACTGACACGGGCATGAGCTCACAGTCTGCCACACTGTGCAATTTCCCCCTCTCCCGCGCACTGGAGGAAGTGCATTTCTCCTCTCCTGTCCATTAGAGGTAGTGTATTTCTCCTCTCCTGTGCATTAGAGGTAGTGTATTTCTCCTCTGCTGTGCATTAGAGGTAGTGTATTTCTCCTCTGCTGTGCATTAGAGGTGGTGCATTTCTCCTCTCCTGTGCATTAGAGGTAGTGTATTTCTCCTTTCCTGTGCATTAGAGGTAGTGTATTTCTCCTCTGCTGTGCATTAGAGGTAGTGTATTTCTCCTCTGCTGTGCATTAGAGGTGGTGCATTTCTCCTCTCCTGTGCATTAGAGGTAGTGTATTTCTCCTTTCCTGTGCATTAGAGGTAGTGTATTTCTCCTCTGCTGTGCATTAGAGGTAGTGTATTTCTCCTCTCCTGTGCATTAGAGGTAGTGTATTTCTCCTCTGCTGTGCATTAGAGGTGGTGCATTTCTCCTCTCCTGTGCATTAGAGGTAGTGTATTTCTCCTTTCCTGTGCATTAGAGGTAGTGTATTTCTCCTGCCCTCTGCATTAGAGGTAGTGTATTTCTCCTCTCCTGTGCATTAGAGGTAGTGTATTTCTCAACTCCTGTGCATTAGAGGTAGTGTATTTCTCCTCTCTTGTGCATTAGAGGTGGTGTATTTCTCCTCTGCTGTGCATTAGAGGTAGTGTATTTCTCCTCTCTTGTGCATTAGAGGTGGTGTATTTCTCCTCTCTTGTGCATTAGAGGTAGTGTATTTCTCCTCTCCTGTGCATTAGAGGTAGTGTATTTCTCCTCTCTTGTGCATTAGAGGTGGTGTATTTCTCCTCTCCTGTGCATTAGTGGTAGTGTATTTCTCCTCTCCTGTGCATTAGAGGTGGTGTATTGCTCCTCTCCTGTGCATTAGAGTGGCGTATTGCTCCTGTCCTGTACATTAGAGGAGGTGAATTTCTCCTCTCCTGTACATTAGAGGAAGTGTATTTCTCCTCTCCTCTGCATTAGAGGTGGTGTATTTCTCCTCTGCTATGCATTAGAGGTAATATCTCGTGTCTGCCAGTCACGAAAATCGTAAAATACTTCAAGCGTGTATCTAAATTCTTCCGAGGACTAAGAATAGGACAAAATGAATTCTTTGATAGATTTTTGTGCTCTGGAGACAAAAAGCGACTCGAGACAGCTGAGACAAATGATTCTGTTTCCAAAACAGAATTTGATTAACACCATATGCAATTAGTGTATGTTTTAAAATCTACACTTTCACAATATTTTCTTCATTTTTTTTC
>JAMYXO010005628.1:7500-15090 GCA_033310375.1 Conus canariensis
AGCAGAAATGCGTACAAAATTAAATGAGGCCTTAGAACTGATTGCTGTTGATGTGGATAAAGCTTTAAACTTGTTCTATGATTGTATCAAAAACAGTGCTGAAGGTATGAAAAAACGTGTGCAAACAAGGAACAGTGGTGAGAACGAGGACTGGTTTGACTGTGACTGTTTGATAATGAAAAGAAAAGCACTAAAATTATTGAGAGTATGGCTGCGTACTTTGGACGCTGGTGACAGAAGTGAGTATGTTATTGCGAGAAGACAATATAAAAATCTTCTAAAACAGAAGAAGAAAATATTCAATAAAAAGCTATTAGATAATATGATCAGATCTCTTCCTTCACAAATTGAGTTTTGGAAAACAGTAAAAAGAGCCTCATTCAAAAGAAAATGTCACAACGATAATATCTCTCTGGACTCTTGGTATATGCACTTTAAACATTTGTTAGATAAAGATGTCTCAGATAACGATGAACTTTCTGTTGTCACTGGTGAAGACAAGGATGAGTATTTTAATCGTCCCATTTCTAAAGAAGAAGTTATGTTTGCCATGCGGAAAATTAAAACCAACAAATCGGCAGGACCTGATTCTATTATTGGTGAATTGTTGAAATTTGGTGGAGCTCAAGTTGTTGACTTTTTACTAGCTTTTTTCAATAGGATTTTTGATGATGGTATCTTCCCAGAAAACTGGAAAGAATCTGTAACCTTGCCGATATTCAAGAAAGGCGATGTAAATAATCCTAATAATTATAGAGGTATCTCTTTAGTTGACATTAGTAGTAAATTGTATAGCACTGTCATTAACAAAAGATTGCAGGAGTGGATTGAATGTAATAATATTACTGGAGAACATCAAGTTGGGTTCAAAAAGGGTTACTCTACTATCGATCATATGTTTACTCTCCTCGCGTTTGTTCAGAAACAATTTTCTTTAAATCGTAAACTTTATGTTGCGTTTATTGACTTCGAAAAAGCCTTTGACTCCATAAACAGACAGCTTCTGTGGAGAGTATTACTTAAAAATGGGGTCAAGGGGAAATTATTCAACTGTATTAGAGCTATGTACAAAGTTGTTAAAACAAGGGTAAGAAGTGGGTCCAGTCTGACAGATTATATTAATTGTGTTGCGGGAGTAAGGCAAGGTGATGTCTGTAGCCCTGTACTATTTTCAATTTTCATAAATGAGCTTGCCACTGAGGTAATCAATAATGGCCTGCATGGTGGACGATTTACAAATGATGTTTTAGAATTATTTATCCTACTTTTGGCAGATGACGTTGTTTTGGTTTCAGAAACAATAGTTGGCTTACAACGTCAGCTAAATAATCTGAGCAGGGCTGCATCCTCATTAGAGTTAAAAGTTAACATGAGTAAAAGCAACATTGTGGTGTTTAGAAAGGGAGGTTATTTGGCGGCGAGGGAAAGATGGAAGTATGATGGACTTACTATACCTGTGCTGAATGTTTATAAATACTTGGGGATCTACTTTTCTACACGCCTAAGTTTTACGTTTGCCTGTAAAGACCTTGCATGTAGGGCAAAGAATGCTTTGATATGTGTAATAAGAAGATTGCATGCTTTGAATAATAATTCGCTTGTATTATTCTTAAAAATATTTGATTCCCAGATACAACCTATGTTGATGTATGGGGCTGAAATTTGGGGTTTAGATAATGCCGTTGTTCACTGTGAGGCTGTGCATTTATTTGCTTTGAAGAGGTTTCTAGGGCTCGACAGGCGTATCTCTAATGATTTGGTGTATGGAGAGTCCAACAGATATCCACTGTTCATTGGTTCAGCCGTTAGATGTGTGCGGTATTGGTTAAAGCTCTTACACATGGATCATTATAGGTTGCCTCGTAAGTCTTATGAGATGTTGTTTGAATTGGATGTAAAGGGGAAAACGAACTGGGTTTCAAATGTGCGTTTGTTTCTGTGTAAGCATGGCTTTGGGGATGTTTGGCTGACTCAGGGTGTTGGAAATCAAAAACAGTTTATTCGTGCTTTTCGCCAAAGGTTGATTGAGTGTAGATGGCAAATGTGGGATGACCATATCCAAACTAGTGAACGGTATGATTTATACAGAAATTATTCTAGTTTCCAATATATTCAGCCTTATCTAAAACTGGATTTGGACATGTGTTTGAAAAGATTAATTGCTAAATTTAGAGTCGGTGTTTCTGAAATAAGAATTCATTACTTAAGATACAGGAAACATACACAAACTGACTTGGTTTGTCCATTGTGTATGCAAGGTGAGGAAAATGAAATACATTTTATGTTCCTTTGTCCAGCCTTGGAAGATCTCCGCCAAAAATTTATCCCACAGAAATATTATAGGCGCCCGTGTATGTTTCGATTACAGTTACTACTTAGCTCTAACAGTTATAAGGTAATTAGGAATTTAGGTATGTTTTTGTGTAAGGCGTCTAAGATTAGAGAAATAATGACGTCTTAGTTGATGTTCTTATTGGTATAGTTGTTTCTTTTTGTTTTTGTTTTTGTTTCGTGACTATTGATTTTGTTTCTTACACATTATAATGTGAATGATTGTGCTCATTCCCCTTCAAATGGGCCGATGGCCTTATTGAATAAAAATCTGAAGTCTCTCTCTCTCTCTCTCTCTCTCTCTCTCTCTCTCTCTCTCCAGGGCTGGGTGGAAAAAAGCATTACCCTGGTAAAATAAAATTTCGTTCGTTCGTTCGTGCGTTCGTTCGTTCATTCTCTCTCTCTTTCTCTCTCTCTCTCTCTCTCTCTCTCTCTCTCTCTCTCTCTCTCTCTCTCTCTCTCTCTCTCCATTTTTGAGTGTTTGTCCATCCTAGAAAGATTTAAGAGGTAAATACATTTTGCCTCATACTAGAAATGTTCATTAAGTGTCATTGCTTCTTTCACTGCAAAGTGAAAAGAGAATTGTAACTCGCTCTGTAGCTATGTTCATTTTCAAAGCACTGAAACGAAGAGAAGAACTGCTATCAGTCAACACACAAATTCCAGAGTAATTTCAGGATGAACATAGATTATTATTACGCAAATATTTTCTTTCATCATTTTCAGTATATGCGCCGAGCGCGTGTGTGTTCTACTGTTGTTTTTGACCTCACTGCAGATAGGTTGATGGCCTTTGAAATTAAACTGTTTGAGTTGAGTTGAGTTGAGTTGACTCTCTCTCTCTCTGTCTGTCTGTCTGTCTGTCTCTCTCTCTCTCTCTCTCTCTCTCTCTCTCTCTCTCTCCCTCTCTCTCTCTCTCTCTCTCTCTCTCTCTCTCTCTCTCTCTCTCTCTTTTTCCGTATCAATGCAGAAAACCACAGGACTCCCCATCGAACATCGCCAGAAGTGGACCTGCGACAGCCCGGAGTGACCCACCTTCTCTCTCCACGTCTCCTGCAATCTGCAAAAGGACTGCGAGAAGGACGAGCGAGACGGAACGGACTGCCCCCACTCCTGCCACGCCAACGGCTTCAGGATCGGCTTGTCCTGTTACTTCCTCAACAAATACTTGGACCACTCACGTATGCCAAGGGTTCCAAGAGCCGGAAAAGAGGGGACGTGATGGAAGGTTCCGGCAAGGTGTCGTGGGAAGACCTGGCCCGCCAGTGCCGGAGAAACACGGCAGGTATCTGGTCAGCCTCAACAGCGAGGCGGAATGGCAGCGGCTGGTGCTGAAGTTGGGCCGGCAGTACAGTCTGTACGTGCCTCTGGTGATTGGGCTGCGGTTCCACTCCAAGCCCCGCTGGCCCCACTAGTAAGGAGAGGCGTTTTTTTTTTTTTTTTTTTTTTTTTGTTTTTTTTTTTTTTTTTTTGGGGGGGGGGGGGATGGAATGGGATGGGATGGCAAGTGGGGAAACAGAATCTGGGTTTTCTTTGGATTTGGATGTTTTGTGTGTTTTCGTGGGGGATTTTTGCGTTTATTTACTTATTCATATGGTTTTATTCGTTTGCTTCTTTCTGTTCGTTATGTTTCTTTATTTGTTGAGATGGGTAAGGTAAGGTAAGGTTGCTTATTAAAGCCCAGCCGACCGCTATGGGCCATATCAGGGCTGTCGCAATGTTGACGTCAGCTCACGAGTCATTAAAAAAAAAGCACACACACATATACTCTCTCTCTCTCTCCTTCTCTCTCTCTCCTTCTCTCTCTCTCTCTCCTCTCTCTCTCCTCCTCTCTCTCTCTCTCTCCTCTCTCTCTCTCTCTGTCCTTTACAATACACCTAAAAATACACCGAAATTTTTCTTTAAAAAAGCTTTCCTCTCGATAAATCTTACATCAGATAAAAAAGATATTGATCTCTTTCAGAATTTGTTTAGATAGATAGATAGATAGATAGATAGATAGATAGATAAATAGATAGATAGATAGATAGATATATAGATAAATGCTTAGATAGATAGATAAACAGATAGACAGACAGAAAGATAATAGATGTTTAGATAGATAGATAGACAAATAGGAAGATAATAGATTTTAGATAGGTAAGAGATAGATAAATAGACAGACAGACAGACAGACAAATAGATAGATAGATAGGTAGAGAGATAGATAAATAGACAGACAGATAGATAGATAGATAGATAGATAGATAGATAGATAGATAGATAGATAGATAGATAGATAGATAGATAGATAGATAGACAGACAGACAGACAGACAGATATGTAAATAGATAGTAGATATTTAGATAGATAGATAAATAGGTATAAAGACGGACAGATATATAGTTAGATAATAGATATTTAGATAAAGAGATAGATTAATAACTAGATAGATAGACAGACAGACAGACTGACAGATATATAGATAGATAATAGATATCTAGATAGATAGATGGATACAGATTTGTATACATCCCAGTTTTTTTTCGCATATATATATATATATATATATATATATATATATATATATATATATATATATATCATAACAGCATCAAGGCTGTTGGAGAAAGCTGTTCGTTACGACAGCCATGTCAAATTTCTGAATGAGTGCATCAATCGCAAAATAATACCTACAGGAATGATGTTAAGGTTTTCAAAAGACGCCTTGCCCAAGTCAGAATACCTTGTACACACCATCAACAACACCATCCGCACAGCTAATGTGAACATTCTGCACGATATTAGAAATATATATGTCTCCACATATATATTAGAAATATATATGTCTCCACATATATATTTCTAATATATATATATATATGTGTGTGTTTTCCTCCCCACACTTTCGTTTGGTTTCATTTACTACTCTTCGCTGGCTGCTTTGGGGGTGCTATTGGATTCTTTTTTGCACCCTTGGTGGTGAGAACACCACAGTATTATGGACTGTGGTGTGTCTCTAATTAACGCCAGGAGCACAGACACAACCAGCCGTGTCTCCCTGATGAGTTCCGACCCAGCGGACGAAAGGCCTCGGAGCAGGCAATACAAATATATCTGCCTTCAAAAGGGATTGCGATGGTTCCCTTATGCAGCTAATGAAGAGTTTTCATATCTGTAACATATTTTCTTAATTTCATGTTCCCAGTTTCTCCATTTTCAAGCTTCTTCCCCCCCCTCCCCCCCCCCCCCCCCCCCCCCCCCCCCCGCCCCTCCTCCTTGAGTCGAAATCTTTGCCAAGTTATTACTGTGGGGACAGTTCGGTTGTTGGCCTGCGCTTGTTTTTTCCCCCACTATTAGATTGTTCGTCTATGTATTTGTCTGACTTTATTCAAGTTTAAGAGGCTGTGCCAGTCTTGAATAAAAGTTACTCTGTGTTAGGTTTTCTTATGGGAGCATAAAATACCCAACTTGTTTACTGTTTATCGTTTACTGTTCCCTGCCTCATTTCATTTCCGACTCCCTGAACAGTTAATGGTATTTGACGAGTCAGTAAATCCCCTGTAGTTTTCGTCATTAATTCTTTGATACTAGGACAGTGTAAAATCAGATGGCTAATGGAAATTTGATTTCCACATACACATTTAATATCTTCAGAAAATTTTGTTTTAAAAGCATGTAAACGAATTTTGAACATCAGAGAACTAAAATGTCTTGAACTTGTATCAGATATGTGATTTAAAATTAATTTAGAATTTATTGTGCTGACGCTTTTTTTACAATTGTGTGAATATTGGCTAGCTGATGTCTTCAGCATGTTATCAAACTTAACTTTCGCTAGTTTTTCAATGTGATTATAATACTCGTGCAGATCTAGATTTATGTTAATTAGAATTGCCCCTTCAGTGTTACGTCCTGCATTTTTAGCTGCTCTGTCAACCAGTTCATTGGCATATATTCCGCAATGGGAAGGAACCCAGTAAAAAGTCACACTAATGTCTTTAAATGCCAGTTGATGAATTACATGTCTGATTTCTAGTATCATTTCAAGACGTTTTTTGGCATTTTGATCTTTGATTGCTTGTAATGCCGATTTAGAATCTACACAGAGTAAAATTTTGCAACTATTCATAGGTAACTCCTCAATATGCTGTAAAGCCATTAAAATAGCTAACAACTCTGCAGTAAAAACTGAATAGTGATTACCTATATGATATTGTTTGACTGTTTCATAGTAGAAATTACAAATGCTGAACCTGCATTGCCATTATCAAGTACAGATCCATCTGTGAATATTTTAATGTAATCACTATAGTAATTTCCATGCGATCAATTAATCTAAAATTTTTACAGAACGTTTGGAGATTGACTTTTGCTCAATTCTGTATGATCAATATCAAAAGTAGGTTTAATTTGTTCCCAAATGGTACAGGTAAAAAAGAATGGCTTAATATGCTATTCTTTTACTTTTTAATTCTGTAGAATTAATATATGTCGAGACAAAACGAATTAATTGGTTGCAAACAGTGTATTGTCTTAGCCCTGTTAACAAAAGTCATGCTTAGAATTTATCTTTGTTTCTTCATTACAGAATGAGTTATGTGCAAAGGAATTTTAATACAAACTTAGCTGCAGAGATTTTCCTATGTTTCATCAAGAGAATAACTCCGCTTCTTTATATATGACCCAAGATTGTAAGCATGAGTCGCACTCCTAGTGCCATTTAAAAGGCTTTACAATCTATACTTTGTAGTTTTGTTTAACAAATGTTTTGGTGCACTAAAGAAAATTCCTGGCCGTAGGTTTAAACGCGAACGAACTAAGCAATTAGCAAGACATAAAAGTGCTTTTGTGTCTTGACCCCATCGCTGTTTACTAATAAATTTTGAGAAAATTTAAAGCTTTTCTGGCCTTATTTAATATATAGTCTATATGTTGATTCCACGTTAAGTTTGGATGATAATATACACCTAGAAACCTTACGCTTGCGAATATTGACATTAACTGACACTGGTGCCACCAATAGTGAAATCAGGGCAGTTTTTTTCTGGGTTATGCCCCGAATTAAAAAGTACTATATGTTTGTTTTTTTTTTCGAATGATAAAGAAAGTCCATTTTCCTTCAAAATATATCAATTTTATTTAGTTCGCGTTGGTACAACTTTTTTGGTATAGTTAAGTGCTCCTTTAAATTTGGGGTTTTACGCTTCAATTGCACCTTCAACCCCCATGCAATATCATCTGCATACTGGGGTAAACTGATCTTTTTTGAATTTTTGA
>JAMYXO010005629.1:0-15089 GCA_033310375.1 Conus canariensis
TCAAAGCATTGAATGCTCTGTTCGATGGTTACAAGTGTCGCAAGTGCAAAAAGAAGGTGAGAGATTGTGTTTTGCTTATCTTCTTCCATTTGTTTATCTTCTTCTCTCTTTGTGATCAGCATCTAATTTTAGAATCTACCATGCAAGTTGTGTGCGACAGTTGTGGGCCAAGCCTGCTGTGTGTGTGCGAGTGTGGGTGTGTCACTGTGTGTGTTGTTGTTGTTGTGTGTAAGCATGTGTGTGGCTGTTTGTGTGATGATGATGATGTTGTTTGTGTGTGTGTGTGTGTAGGTGGTGGGGCTGTGTATGATTTGTTATTGTTGGGGGGGGGGGGGGGGGGAGGGGGGAGAGAATTTGTGTGGTGTGTTGTTGTTGCGTGTGTGGTTGTTGTTACTGTGTGAGTGTGTATGTGAAGGAAGGGGGGTTGTGGGGGATGGAGGGTGTGTGTGCTTTTATTTGTTTTTCAGTTCACTCTGTGTGTGTGTGTGTGTGTAGTTGTTGCTAGGTAAGTGTGTGCGTGTGTGTGTTGGCCACACATCCACATTTGACACTTGACAACAAATTATTTTACTTCCTTTCTTTTTGCACACTCACACACACACACGCATGCGCGCACGCGCGCACACACACACACACACTTAATTTCACATTATGGGCGTGCCATCAAGGACAGCGCTGGTGATCTTGAAGCCATGAAGAAAGCTGTCTGGGCTTCATTTTTCCACACACTCAGCACTGATGAGAACCATAACCATGGCAGGTGCCCTACTGGAGTGAACTCCTGGTGCTTCTACAATCGAGCAATTGCCAGGAATGAGCCTCGATGCCTGCATTCAAAAACCCTGCCTGCAGACATCATGGATGCAATGAAGCCTATATATGAATGCTTGGGTGATCCCGATCTACTGAGGCGATGCATCAGTGGGAAAACTCAAAATTCAAATGAGAGCTTTCACTCACTGGTGTGGAGATCCTGTCCCAAGGAGAGATGGGCCAACAGACGCACTGTTGACACCGCTGTTGCTGTCGCAGTCCAGCAGTTCAATAAAGGTTCTAGTGCTCTTCTGGATGTCCTGGCTGAGCTGGAGATTGCTGGTGGCTGCCATACAGAGGACTTTGTGGAAAAGGCAGACACCAAGAGGGTGCAGTCAGCAACCAGGAAGACTTCTGAAAAGGCCAAAGCCCGCCGAAAAACAATAGAGGCTGCAGACCGACGAGAGGGAGGCTCGACGAGGACGGGAAGGGGAGGTTTATGGTGCTGGTGCCTTCTAAAACCAACAGAAAGGCTGGAAAACATTTAGACAGTGCACATAAATCGATAAAGTAAGCAGGAAAAATATTGGGACAGCATTATATGAAAAATAATTTTTGCACATAATAGATATATACTTTCCTGCCCGATTTCTCAAATGCTGATTTTCACTGCCACGTGCTTGTTGAGGAACACTATATCTTCAGTTTTAATGCAGATTTTCAAATGAAACTTGGTGTGTGCATGTAAAAATGGCTGCTGAACACAATAAGACATATCAGAAGACTCTAACTATGGTGGTTATAATGCTAAGTGTGAATGTGTAAAGGTTTATGATGAAAGAAAAAATAACTTTTCAACCCCTGATGAAAAATAGTAATAGATTTTTCAGAAAACTGAAATGGGTTTTATTGTGTTTTTTGACCATGTTTGTCTACTTTTATATAAATAACTAAGGGAGTGGAGCCTTGGTATTGTACCAGTAGCTGTCCCAAAAACGTTAGTATAAAAAAAACTAGACCATCCAATAACCCCTGTCATTTTTGTCAGATTGACTCAAAAAAAAATAGGCAGACTACTGCCTAGATATTGCAGTTGTGTGCCAAATTTTATAAGTGTACCTTGCATCAAAGACTGAGAAACAAAAATAAACGATTTTGCACGCCATGCGCCACCTTATTAAGATAGTATTAATTTTACTTAAAATGTTGCATTACCATCTTACCAAAAATACTTAGGTCTCGTTTGCTCCAATCCCTTATTCTATTTACGTACTCTAACCTGTGTGTCCAGTTGTCTTCAATTTCTTTTGCTAATCTATGTGCTTCACAGTATATACCCAGTATTTTTTTAAAAATCTTAGTAACTATAGTAAATGGGATGTTTTCATTACCATGTTGCCCTATTCTTAAAACTTTTGTTTTTTGTGTATTCATTTTAAGCCCAGAAAATCTTTCAAACCTGGCAAGTATTTCAACCGATGTATGCATATCTTGCGCATGTTTCAAAAACAGAGTCGTGTCATCAGCAAACTGTTTTATTTTCAAGTACATTGGATCAGTCTGAGATGTTATAGGTAATTTTATTCCTTCTATACCGCTATTTCTTATTTTGATAGCGAAAAGTTCCACTGCTAATACAAAAGCCAGTGGGGAAAAGGGGCATCCTTGTCGAATGCCACATAACACATCAAATGGCTCAGAAATCCATCCTCCATTACTAATAGCGCTAACGGTCCCATTGTTTAAGACATATACCCATTTTCTAATGTCTGCTCCGAATCCAAAGACTTCCAATGCCCGATACAAAAATGTTTTTGATATAGAGTCAAATGCTTTGGAATAGTCAATTGCTAGAAGATACCCTGCTTTTTTTATTTTTTATTTTTTTATAGTTATGTTAAGGTAGTTAATCGCATCGTCAATAGATCTTATTACTGTTGAACTATTTCTCCCTCTAATGTACCCCACCTGATCTTCACTATCTTATGTATTACGTTACAAAGCCTTTCTGCTAATACTTTTGCTAATATCTTATAATCACAATTAGCAAGTGTTATGGGTCGCCAGTTTATTAATTTGTCTCTTTCTAAATCCTTTCTTTTATGTAACAGCATTATTATTCCTCTTTTTTGTGTATATGATAGATAGCTCCCCTTTCTGAAAAGATTCTGCAAACGAATTAGTAATCATATTGTCTAGTTTCCCCCAAAAGAATTTTAAGAACTCTATTGTTATGCCGTCACATCCTGGAGCTGAACCATTTTTTAACTTCTTTAATGCATTAGTAGTTTCATTTAAAGTGATTATGCCTTCACATTTGGTTGCATCTTCTTCACTTGGTCGTGGAACCTGTGGAACATATTAACTTCAACAACATTATCTGTTGCTGTTTTTTGACTGTAAAGCGATTTATAAAAAGATGTAAGCTCTTGCATAATGCTGCCCTGCTCAGTTATAACTTCTCCCATTTCTTTTTGAAGCCTAGTTATACATTTTTTCTTTCCCGTATCCTTTTCTAAGCTACAGAAGTATTTAGTATTGCGCTCTCCTTCCTCTATCCATTTTATTCTGGACCTAATCTGCGCTCCTTTTGCTTCATGTATCTGCTCTATTTCAAGTTTTTGCTTTAAATGTAAGAGCTTGGACTGAGCATCTTTCTTTCCTGGATTATCTATTATTTCCTTCTCTGTTTCTATGATTTTCATATATGTGTCTTGATACTCATTTTTCCTTTTGAGTAGCTAAATTTTTTCCAAATTCTGTTTTCCCATTTGTCTCTGTTAGACATATCTTCATAAACTTCATTATTTAAGAAAGTATCGAGCAGCATGTTCATCTGTTGCACAGATACCTTGTTTGTTAAATAACTATTGTTCATTTTCCAGTATCCGGGCCCTCGCACAAATTCTCTTTCATTCAGTTCAATAGATTCTGCCTTATGGTCAGAGTTAGGTATAGTTATGTGTTCACATGTTTCACAATACTCTATCAGGCTCTCCGACAAAAAACAATAGTCGAGGCGACGCGCTATAAATGGATTATTTCTACTCCAAGTATAATCTTTATCGTTGATATGGAGCATTCTCCATATATCAGTTAATTCTAGCTTCCTTACTAGTTTGTTAAATTCTTTAACTTCGTTTTCATGGTGAGGATTTCCAGATATTACATCGTTTCCAATGTGGAGAACACATTTAAAGTCTCCAAGCAGAATCAAATTATCAGAGAAATCGTTACATTTGTAGTATAGTTCATCAAAGAAAGCTTTTTTTTTTCTACAAGGTTATTAGGAACATAAACATTTGCTAAGTTAAAACTAAATTTTTCATGTCTCACAGAGATAAGGATTCTATCTTCTGCTGTTTTTATCTCCCCATTAAAGTATTTACTTATCAAGATCGCTGTTCCCTTGCTCCTGTTTGTTCCCTGGTAATGATATATTTGTCCTCCCCATTCCTTTTCCCATTGTGGTAAACTTTGTCAGTGATGTGTGATTCTTGTAAGCATGTAATGTCTATCTTTTTGTTTTTTTAAATATTGAAATATTGATAATCTTTTTACTTTATTTTTTAAACCCCTACAATTTAATGATGTTACTTTAATTTTATCCATATACACAGAGGTGATAGAAAGTTGGGGGAAAAAAAAGAGAGAGAGAGAAAAAAAAATGGTAATGGCAGTGAGAGTGACGCCGGTGTTTGTGAAGGCTAAAGGCATGCCATTAACGGACAGTAAGGAGCCCCTCACTGTATTAGAGGTATGTCTAGCAGCTGAGAGGATTGCTGGCCAAGGATCAGTAGTGGGGGGCCCAGCAGATCGGGGGTTTATGGCGCATATACCTGGTCACAAAAGAGGCAAGATCACAGCTGCTGATCCAAGGAATGCGGTTAAGAGGTGTTGTGGTACAGCTTTTGAACACAAATCCGTTTATCCTGAGAGAATACTGGGGAAGAAAAACCCTCAATGAAGGTTTTCATTGATCAGGTACCACCTGTCGGTGGCGGACAGTGAAATCAAACATGTGTTACTGAAAGCAGGTTGTGAGCTCCGCTCCAATATCCAAAGCGAAAGAGCTAGAGACAAAGATGGTAAATTGACACGTTTTCTAACAGGACGAAGATTCCTATTCATAACAGTGCCAAAAGTTCCGCTTGACACCGCCATAAAAGTCAGTGTTTTCATTGCCAAAGTGTACCATAAGGAACAAAAAATGCAACGCAAAAATGCTGTCTGTTCAAAGTGCCTAGAACAAAATCACTATGTTTCAGTGTGCACAGATGATGTGGTGTGTCGGGCATGCAGAAAGCCTGGGCAAAAAAGGGAGAACCACAATGCCAGATGATCAGCACAGAAAATGAGCGGAGTGAGTTTGAGGGTGAGGGTGAAGGTGAAATTGGAGAGAGGGAGAAGACCGGCGAAAATGATGAAATGAAATGAGGGAGGAGCGAAAGAAGCAGGTCGACAATGTGCAGAAGGGGGAGGGGACTGAGGAGAACATGCGCGCTGGTGACCTTCTCGTTTTAGAGTGAACCAATATTTATCATGGAGCACTGCGTCAATGGACGCATACTGACGTCATTTGTGTCCTTATGATGACGCACTGCGTCATTGGACGCATGCTGATGTCATTTGTGATGACGCACTCATATTATCGTATGATAATATCATATATATTGTTATTATCATAATTCATCTTGTTATTATTATCATTATTATTATAAGCATTATCATTATTATTATCAGTTTTCATTATTACAATATTATATTACTATTATTGTTATTGTTCTTGTTTTTATTATGATTGTTATTGTCAGTATTATTATCACTATAATTGTTGTTATCATTACTTTTATTCTTACTTTTATTTTCACTCTAACTCTGATGCTTGTTATTGCTATAATTATTTCATTATTACTATTATTATTATGATTGTTGTTATCATTATACTTATTATTGTCATTAAGATTGTTGTTGTTCTCCTTTTTCTTCTTCGTCTTCTTATTACTTTTGTTATCATCATTATCTTATTATTATTATCATTATTGTTATTATTACTATCATCAATAGTATTTTTCTTTTTGCTGTTTTTCTTGTTGTTGCTACTGCTATTGTTATTATTATTCTCATGTTATTCTTTTGCTGCTCCTTCTTCTTGTTCTTGCAATTATTGTGATTATTACCATTATTGTTTTTATTTTCTCATTGTTATTAATATTATTATTATTATCATCATCAATATTATTATTATCACTGTTATTGGTATTATTATTATTATTGATGTTGTAAATATTAGTCTCATTGTTATAATTGTTATTATAATGACTATTATTGTTATTATTATTATCATTCTTCTTCTTATTATTATCATTATCTTTATTATTGGTATTAATATTGGTGTTGTTGTTGTCGTTGATATTACTCTCATTGTTATTATTGTTGTTATTATAGTGATTATTAATGTTATTATTCTATTAAATTTTTTTTTATCATTATTATTATTTTCATTCTTACTATTATTATTTATCTTATGGTCATTATTGCTTTTATATTATTATTGTTGTTATTATAACTATTATCATTATTATTATCAATATTATCATTTTTTTGGGTATTATTATTACTGGTGTTGTTGTTAATATTAGTCTCCTTGTTATTATTGTTATTATAATGATTTATCTTATGGTCATTTCTTTTATATTATTATTGTTGTTATTATAAACTATTACTACCATTCTTGTTAAGATTATCATCATTATTATTATCATTGTTATTAATATTATTATTGTTATTATTATACTCTTTTTTTTTGTTATTATGATCATTAGAATTATTATTATCTAAATTATTATAATTATTATTATAATTATTCTTATTATCATTACTGTTATTATTATTATTATTAATATTCTTGTTGTTTATATCTATATTATTTACATTATTAGTATTAGTTCGGAATAATGACAATAATAATAATAATAGTAATAATAATAATAAAAGTAACAACAATAATAATAATAATATTGATAATATTAATAGTGATAATAATAACAAAAATGATAGCAACAATAACAATACTAAATAACACAATAATAATAATAATCATTGTGGTCGTTGTTATTAATATTATTATTATTCTCATTGCAATCACCGTCGTTATCATTATTAATATCAGTATTGTTGTTATTGTTTTTATCATTGTCATTATTACTATTACTGTGATTATAAATTTCATTGTTATTATTATAAAAATAATAGTAATAATAATGATTATAATAAGAACAATGATAATGTTTATTATTATTATTATAGACATAATAATAACAATGATAATAATAAATAATAATAATAATAGTAATGAGAAAAAATAATATCAATATGAATCATGATAATGATAAAAAGAACAATAATAATGATAATAAAAATGATAAGAATGAAGATAATAATAATCATAATAGTAATGATAATAACAATAATAGTAATAATGATCGTAATAATAACAAAAATAATGAAATAATAATAATAATAAGAATGATATTAGCAATAATGGCAATAAGGATAATAATAACAATGAAAATAATACTAACAATAATGGTATAAACGACAACAACAGATCACCATCATCATCATAATAATAACAATAAGAATAACAATAATGATAAAAATAATAATAATAGCAATGAGAATACTAAAAAAAAATAAATAAAAAAAACAATAATAATAATAGTAACAATGATAATAATAATGATACTACTATAATCATAAAAATAATAATAATAATAATAGTACCAATGATAATAATAATAATAAATAATAATAATAATAATTATATTAATTAAAAGAATTATTGTTAGTAGTACTATTATTAGTATAATTACCAAATTAGAACGACAATATCATTACTACTAATAGAAATAACGATAATAAGAAAATGATATAATTATCATCTTAATAATAACAATAATAGCAATCATAATATTAATAACAATAATAATTAAAATAATAATAACAGCAATAGTAATAATGACAATAACAAGAATAATCATAATAAAAGTAATGATTATAATAATACCAATAACAAGAACATTAACAATGATAATAGCAATGACAAAATAGTAATAATAATACTAATAATTTCAATACTAATAATGATAACAATAAGAATAATAACATATAATAATATAATATAAAAAAATAATAATGATAATTACAACAATAATAATAGTAATAACAGTAATAATAATAGTAATAATAATATTAATAATTATAGCAACATCAGCATTAAAAACAAAGAGTAATAATCATAATTATAGTGAATACTAATAATAACAATAATTATAGTGATAATCACATTTATAATAGAAACAATAATATGAATAATAATGTTAACAATAATAATAACAATAAAAAGAATAACAATGATAATATTACAATAATTATAGTGATAATCACATTTATAATAGAAACAATAATAATAATCATAATATGAATAATAACGTTAATAATAATAATAAAAAGAATAACAATGATAATATTATTATCACCATCATCGTCATCATCATCATAATGATAATTGCAATAATGGTAATAATATCAATGAAAAAAAATTATATTAATAAATGTAATAATTATGATAATAAAAATTAAGTCATAATAACAATGATAATAATAATCAGAATAATGATAATAATAAGAATGATAATAATATGAATATCAATAATAATCATGATAATCATAGTAATAATAATGATAATATTAATAATAATAATAGAATAACAATAAGACGAATGAGAATAATAGTAATAATAATAAACTGAATAATAGTAATAACAATAGTAATAGTAATAATAATAACAATAATGAGAATATTAGCAATAGTAATGACAAAAATGTATTTATATGATCATTATTCCTCGTTATTATTTTCATTATTAATGTTATAATTATTATTACTATTATTATCACTATTAGTATGATTAGGATTATGATGATTATTATAGATACATTATTTTATTATCTTTGTTATATTATCATTGATTATTATTATTGTAGCTATTATCATCACTATAACTATTATTACCATTATTGTTATTGATTTCATTGTTTATGTTATTCCTTTTATCATTGATTATTCTTGTTGCTGTTGTTCTTGTTGTTATCATTACAATTAGTAGGTTATTATCATTATTATTATTGTTCTTGTTATTGTCATTATTACTATTATCTTTTTTACTATTGTCATTATCGCTATAAGCAACATTATCTCTCTCTTATTGTCATTATCAATATTATTATGATTAGTGTTGTTATTATCCTTATTTGTATTACCATTAGTATTATTATTAATGTAATCATGATTGTTATTCTTTTATTATTCATATTATTACTCTCAATTTTTTTAGTTATCATTATTATTCTTTTCATTGTTGTTCTCATAGTTATCATCATTGTTACCATTGTTATCATTATTATGATTAATATTTCTATATAGTTATTTCTTTGTATTGTTTTGGTTATCATAATTATTATGATTATCATTAATGTTGTTTATATCATTATTACTACTATTCTTATTATCATTCTCATTGTCAATATTGTTATTGTATTTATTATAATTACTGTCATTATTACTATCATCATTATTGTGATTTTTTTTATTTCTTTATATCATTATCAATATTATTTTTATCATTTTTAATATTGTTCTTTTTATTCTTATACAATTATTATTATCATTGTTGCTCTTGTTATTATCATTGTTATTACTTTTATTATCATCATTATTATGATTGTATTGTTTTTCTTGACAGTATTCCTATTATTCTTATAACTATTGTTGTTATTACTATTCTCATGATCATTATCAGTAGTAGTATTGTTATTTTTATTATCATCAATATAGTTATTATATGTTAATACAGTTATTATTGTTATATTATTATCAATATAGTCGTCATTGTTATTATTATCATTATAATTATTATTATCATTATAATGATTATTGTTGTTGATATTATAGTTATCATTATAATTATTATCATCATTGTTATAATAATAATTATTAATGTTATTGCTGCTATTATTATTTTCATGATTGTTATTACTATTATTATCATTATTATTCCCACTAATGTTCTTGACAGTATTCCTATTATTGTTGTTCGTATTGTTGTTATAATAACCATTACTATTGTTATCATCACTATCATTATTGTTATAATTATTCATACTAATATTGTTTTTATCAGTGTTCCTATTATTGTTGTCATTATAATTCTCATAAGTATAATTATTATTATTGTTATCACTTTTTTGTTATTATAATCATTATATTTATTATTATTGTTATTAGTATTATTATCCTCATCATCATTACTATTGTTATTATTATCGGTTTTGTTGGTATTATTATGATTGTTGGTGTTATCATCACTATTATTAGTTATTATTATAATTATCATTATTATTCTCATTGTTATTATTATAATTAGTATTGTTTATATTATTGTCATTATTATTACTAATCTTATTCTTGTTATCATTGTCATTATTACTATTATTGTAATTATTATTATCATCGTTATAACTAAAATTATTATTATCATTGTTGCTCTTGTTATTATCAGTTATTACTTTTATTATCATTATTATTATGATTCTATTGTTTTCCTTGACAGTATTCCTATTATTCTTATCATTATTATTCTCCTTATCATTACTAACATTTTTTTCTTATTATTGCTATCACTATTATTCTAATTATACTTATTATCATTGTTGTTGATGTTTATATTGTTATTATTATAATTGTTATTATTGTCACTATGATGATTGTCATTATCATTCTCATTGTTATTATCATTAGAATTATTATTTCTATTATTATTATCATTATGATTACTTTTTATTATTATCATTATTGTTCTTGCTTTTTTTTGTTGTTATTTTCTGTGTTATATTTATTATTATTGTTATCATTATAACTATTATTATTAAAATGATAATTATGATTATTTTGTTATTATTATTGTCATTATTACTATTATTGTGATTATTATTCTAATGGCTTATTATTATTATTATTTTAAAAATTATTTTCTTGTTGTTGGTGTCATTATTACCATTCTTGTTATCATTTTCATTGTTATAATGAATACTATTGTTCATATTAATATTATTATTACTATTATTATTGTTATTATTATCATTATTCTCATTGTTATTATTGTTATGATTAAGAATTCCTCTTATTATTGTGATTATTACTATTATTATTATTAATGTTCTCATTGTGATTCCATGGGGCACACGCTTCAAACTGCATTATCATTCTTGGAAGACACGTGGATCATGCAGACAGCCAGGATTGGGTTTATCCTTTCAGTTTGAGTTCAACATAACTGTTTTCTGCTATACGGGGCATATTTCTGTCAAAATTTTCCTCAATATTTTCAGCGAAAAAAATATGCGTTTCTTTTTGTGCACAGTAATTATTATTTATATTATCACTCTTGCTGTTGTTGTTATTAATATCAGTTATTATCATTCTCATTATTGTTGGTATGATGACAATTCATATAATTATTACTGTCATTATTACTATTGTTTTCATTGTTGTTATTATTATTATCAATATATTGTCATTATTGTTGTTCTTCCATTATTATCATTTTTATTATTACTATTCTTATTGTTATAATTATTTCTATTATTTCATTGTTATAATTATTATTATCAATAAATTGCCCTTATTTTTTGTTCTTCCATTATTATTTTTTTTTATTATTACTATTCTTAAATTTTTATAATTGTTTTTATCATTTTAAACATAACTATAGTTTGTCGGTTTTTTGTCAAAATTTCATCAATTTCTATTTATTATTTACCAAAAATTTTTAAAGTTTATTTTTAAAAAAATTTTTTAATGTTTTTTATCATTCCTTTTTGTTAAAATTTCAAATTTAAATTTTTGCCCTTTTTATATTTAAAAATTTGTTTAAATTTCAAATAAACCCTTAAATTTTTTTTACTTTTTATTTTTTTTATATCAAAAATTTTTTTTATTTTATCATTGTTGTTTTAGTTAATATTTCCTTAAAATCCCATTAGTGTTTATTAGTCTCATGTTAAATTGTTCCAATATTATTAAACCCTTATTATTTTACCCCCCCATTATATTTTATTACTAATTTTACCATTTTTAAATTTTGTTTTTTGTCATTATAATCCCTTATCCTTATTATAATCATTATTGCTTTTATTATTATTATTTTTTACTATTTTTTTTTGATATTTATTATTGCTTTGTTTTAAAACCCATTATGTTTTTTATTAAATTTTCAAATTTGTATTTTTATTATTGTGATTGTAAAACTGTTTTTATCATGATTATTATATTATCACTAATGTTTTTTGTTATTATTATTACTGTTATTATCCCTTCTCAAATTTTTGTTGTTCTTCTTGTTCCCCTTTTCTTGTTATTTTTAAATTTTTTTCTTGATTATTATTACCTTTTTTTATTACCCTTAATTACTTTGGGTTTTTCTTGGGTTTTTAAATTTTTCTTATAATTTCCCTTATTTTTATTTTTCCCCAATTTTTATTTAACTTAAACCCTTTTTTTTGGTTTTTTATTATTGCCCTTATTTCTATTATTGTCATTTTGTTATTGTTTTTAAATTTCATTTTTCCCAAATTTTCCCTCTTTATCGTTATTACCCTCAAATTTCTGTCCCCCTTCCCCGAAATCATTATTTTTTAACCTATTGTTTTTGTTTTTTTCTTTTTCATTCTCTTCTTTTTTTTAAAAAATAATTTTTTTTATTGTTACTATTTTGATTATTTTTTTTTAATATTTATTCTCCCCCTTTTTTGTAAAGGGTTTTAACATTATTTTGTTTTTCCCTTTTTTTCATTAAATTTTTTTTTTTTATCATATGAAAATATTCCCTTCCCGCTTTTTTTTCTTATTTTATTAAAAAAATTATTGATATTTTTTATTTTTGTTGCATTTTTGGGGGGCAAACGGGGGGAAAAAAAAAAATTTAAAAATAAAAGGGGGTAAATAAGTAAAATGAACAGAAAAACTTTAAAAAAAAAAAAGAAAAAAGTTTAGGGAAAAAAAATAAATATTTCGCGGGGTGATGAAAGAGGGGGGTTATTAGGGGCGGGGGGAAAGTTGTAAAGGTGTGTGGGTTTTTTAAAAGGGGGGAAAGGGAAGGGGAGGGAAGATAAAGGGGTTTATAAGGTATGTTTGGGAGGGGGGGGGGAGGGGGGGGGGTTGAGAAAAAAAAAAAGGGGGTAATGTGTGGGGGGGGGGGGGGGGGGGGGAAAAAGGGGGGGCCCGAGAAGGAGAGCTCACACTCTTCATGAAATATGGGTGGGGGGTTGGGGTGGGAGGTTAAATAAAAAGGGGGGTTTTTGGGTTTTTAAAAAAAGAAAACCCAATGCTGGGGGGGGAAATAGGGTTGCCATTTTTAACAGGGGGGAAATTTATTTTTGGGGTAAAAATTGGGGGAGTTTTTTGGGAAGGATGGGGATTGTCTTTTGAAAAAAGGGTATAAAATGGGGTTGAAATAAAAGAAAAATAAAAAAAAAAAAAAAGGGGGTGGGGGGGAAAAAAGGGAAAAAATTTTAAGGAGATTAAGGATGTGTGATAAAAAGGAGAAAAAAATGGGGAAAATTTTTAAAAAATTTATTAAAAACACACACACACACCCCAAAAAAGGGAAAAAAATTTTTAACTTTAATTCGGGTCACTGGGGGTGATGACATAGGAGATCAAGGGAAAGTGTGGGAAGAGATTCTTCTCCTTTCCCCTTTTGGGGCCGGGAATGGTAGGTACTCAAGGGTTTTCCTGTAGGGTTAAAAGGCCCCTTTCCCGGGGTCAATAAGTTTGCATTCATCAGTGTGTTGGCGGGCCAGGATTCCCTTTGGGTTTTGGTTTGGACTGTTCCCCCCCGCCCAATTGGGGGCTGCATGGATGAATTGCAGCCCCGCCAGGGGGGAGTTTGCGAGTTTTAAAATTTCATAGTCTGGAGCCCCCGGTTCTCAGTACAAAATAAAGGTCTTCTTCTTCTTTTACTTAGGTGGGAACCCCGGGGGTACTGAGGGAGGCTGCTTATGGGGGAAGACCCCCCAGTGGTCAGAAAAGGTTTTGCACTCTTTGGGTGATTGGCAGGCCGGGTTTTCCATTTTTGGGCCCCAAGCTGGGAATGCTCCGCGGTCTCGGGGGCTGCATTTCTTGGGTTTTGGTTTGAAAGACCACAGGTGGGAGTATAGGGGAAAACCTGTGATGTTGAGGTCGGGGGACCCTTTAATCCCACCCCAAACCCAAGGGTTCACTTGGCTGATTTGGGTGTCCGGTAGTATGCATCCCTCTTTTTTAAAGGGTTGGGGTGCGGGCTCAAGTCATCCTTTCCAAAATTTTTTCTCCTTGGAAATATTTTCGATTTTTTCCCAAAGGGGACTACCTTTTAAAACTTGGGGGTGCGTCCCCTTTCCTTTTTCATTGGTCAGCTTCTTTTTTCCCTATAGTGCAGTGTTTAAGGTTTTTCACGGAAGGGAATTTTTTTCATGACTGATTTAAAGGTAATAATTTTAAACAGTAATAAACCAAAGGGGGGTGACCATTGTTTTATAAAAATTGGGAAAAAAAGCAGTGGTGAAGGGCAATTGGTTTCAAGGGGGGGGGCCCTAAAGGGAAAAAAACCAATGACCTGGGGGATGCTCACGGCAAGGGCGGATCAATGGTACTGTAGGGGTATATACTGAGGAAAGTGGAATAAAAAGGGGGCAATTTTGGTTTTTTTAAAAAAAATGCAGGGTTTAGAAATGGGGGGAGGGGGGGTTTGGGTAAATGACTGGTGGGGGATGGTCATGGGTTTTATTTGGGGTTTCTGTAGGTTATAAAAATTTTGGGAAAAGTGGGATTAGATGTGGCAAGGGGTAAAGTGGGGGTGGGGGGAAAAAGGGGAGGTGTTTAAAGATGATGATGAGATGGTAAAGGTGGGGGATTGGGCATAGTGGGGTAGGATATGGTCATTTTGTAAAAGGATAGGAGAGGCATTATAATTTTGGGTAAAAAACCCCGTGGGGGGGTAAAGGAAAAGATTTATAAAAACTGATTATGTTAAAATTATTTTTATTTAATTTTTTTATTTGATTTTAATTTTTTTTTTTGGTTTTTTTTATATAAAATTTTGGTATAATTTTTATTTTTTTCATGAATTTCATTTTAATGATAAGGGGGTTTCCCCCCCCCCGGGGGGGGGGGGGGGGGGGGGGGGGGGGATCCCCCTTAAAAAATTTTGCAAACCCCCCACGAAAAAGACCCC
>JAMYXO010005630.1:7500-15087 GCA_033310375.1 Conus canariensis
TTTTGAAAAATGGAATCAAAGGAAAACTTTTCCGATGCATCCACAGCATGTATGTTACAGTCAGAACTAGAATTCGTTCCGGCTCAAAATTGACAGACTTTATAAATTGTACCCGAGGGGTAAAACAAGGCGATGTTACAAGTCCAGTGTTGTTCACTTTATTTATAAACTAGCCGGTGTACCCGGCTTCGCTCGGGTATATCTGTACAATAATTTTCTGGCCACCCCTCTCTCTCACCACTTAAAAGACAATACAATAAAATTCAGCTTGGGTTTGTTTCGTTTTTCCCATGCCGAACCAATTGCCCCAGCCTCCTCCTATCTACTTCACCCAATTTCTTCGGACGCCCACTCCCTTCTTGCCTCTCAATCTGTTTTCCCTCACGGATTTTTTTCCATAGATACACAGTCCATAGAGGGATGGCTGTACTTTGTGAACTTACCGATGCATTCTCAATTCCTCGATTGAAGTGCTCCAAAATGACAACTCTGTAGGGGCCGCCATAACCTAGTGGATAAGGCGCTGGACTCATGATCCAAAGGTCGTGGTTTTGAATCCCGGCTTGGTCTTGGAAATTTTGATGTGGAATGTTTCCAGCTAAAATGACCGTAGTTCACCCCGATGTCCACCCTGGCCCCACAGGTGTCAGTCTAATGTGACGGACCAGCCGTCTGCATATCCTTGATTTTGGCACGGACGTTAAATCCAACTCAAACATGACAACTCTGTGAAAAGACTGCATTTTCACGATGTATCATGTCTATTGGAGAGCCTCTGGGTAGACATTTCTGGTCTCCCTGTTTGGCGCAAGTATAGTCAGTGTTTCTGCGTTTCCAGTTCGTGATGCAGCAACGTAGAACATTCCATGTGTAAAACACGGAACGGTCAGGTCTGCCCCAAGGGATGAAAATGTCGGACCCTGGCTCTTGATGATTATCAGAGCGAAAGCTGGTTTCATGGGAAACTGAAGCCGTCAGAACTGGAATGGCAGGGGTGAGTCCATGGGTTCCAGAGGAATTCTGGGGAGCAGCACCGGTTCACCTTTGTGGGGGCTACATGATATTTTCGCTTCTACAACGTTCCTGTGCAGTCTGGTGAAGACACATCGGGTGCCATTGATCACCTTTGGCGGGTCCAGTGAGCGGAGAATGATAATAGGGACTCCAGATTTCAGCAACAGTTCATGTGGTGGAAGTCCAGAAATCTCAATGGAGTTCAGGAGTTCTTGTGGATAAAGGACTGCCTCATCATCATTCTTGGCCGTGTCAACAGATCTGTACAGTTTCCTCTCCAGGGAAGTCAGCTACGATTTTTCTGTTCAGCCTGTTGACAGTCTCGTTCAGGGAGGAGATTATGGCCCTTTCCGCTAACCAGTCTGAGTCTGCACAGTGAGCATGAAGATCCGGGTAGACTGCTTCTATCAGATCCTCCTGGCTATCAGACAGGCGTTGACAATGTTGGCTCTGGTGCCATTGAGGACGACAGGGAGGATCTGCCTGAAGTCCCCACAGAACAGCGTTGGGATGCCTCCCATTGGCCTGTGCACTTGGGTGATGTCCTGCAGCGTAGAGTCCATGGCCTCGTAGACAGCTTTGTGGGTCATGGGAGCTTCATCAATTATGACGGTTGCAGCCTCTTTGATGACTTTGGCCAACGTTGACCCACGCTTGACAGAGCAGGTTGGCGTTTCTTGCTTGTCGGCATCCAGAGGGACCTTGAAAATGCTATTTACTGTCCGCCCACCCGGCAAAAGAGTAGCGGCAATGACACTGGAAGCAGTGGCTAGCACTATTTTGCCTGTGGAGCGGATCCTGTTCAGGATAAGATTCAGGATGGTCTTTCCTGTCCCTCATGGAGCATCAAGGAACATTATGTTGCTGCTTGCTGTGGGATCCTGCCTCTGCTCAACCATGGTCATAAAGCTGTCGTACACGTCTCTCTGGTCAGCTGTCAGCTTCTTCAGCTGGTCATCAGCTGCTGCCCGGATTGCAGTAGTGTCGTAATTGGTCTCGCGGTAGTATTCTCGAGGCACAGTTTGTTGTTGTGTGACTGTTGGCATCCCATACTCCTCTGTAGACTTGCCTCCAAGAAGGAAGAGTTTGTCCTGAATCACAGTAAGAGCTTGGTTGTAGATGGCATCTGTGTACTGCGCTTCATAATAGACATCTCTTCGGACTTGGAAGAGGAAATCTTCAGCAAGATGGTCTCTGAAGAGGTTCCACAGGTTGCCTGGGTTACTGGGGTTGAAAGCCACCAGGATAATACAGAAGTCACGCAGCAGTCGGGGTCTCTGAGAGATGGAGGCTTCCTCCAGGGCAAGTTGTAGAAGGCGGTCATCATCTAGGAGTCCAAGAGCATTGCAAGCATCTCGAAAAATGTTGTGGACATAGCCGTTGACAATCTTCAGCTCCTCGTACGAACGGGATCCTTTCATAACGTTGAGTAGAAGCCTCAAGAAGTAGCACTCTCCCTGGCGAGGACTGATACTGTACAATCGCCGGATTGCAGTGCCCCTTTGTCGTTTCTTCCACATATTCTGAGTGGACATCAATGTGAAGTGCTCAGGGACTTCCACGTACTTCAGCTCTCGTGCTGTAGGGTCTTGAGAGCATAGGCTAAAGATGGCGGTAAGGGTTGCTTCTGGGGGAGAGCCTTGTGCTCTTTGCGCTGCGTTGTGTGGATTGAAGTAGACCCATTGTCCATTCTCCAAATGGACAGCTGGTCTCTGCACCATGGGGTGGCGCTCATGCATGTCAAATCCCTGGAGTCTCCAGGTCGCCTCGATGCTGCCAACGTAGCGGGCATTCTGGTACATTTGGATCTCATCAATGACTGGAGGTTGTTGAGCTGTTCCTTCACCTGCCTGAGTGGCTTGGAGTTGGAAGACGGCTTGGTCTGTGCCCTTGTGGACATACTTCAGGACGTACTTGATGAATTTTATGCTACTGCATATTTCCACATTGATGTGGCAGTTGAACTAATGTAGGAGGTAAGGGTTGTAGGGGACAACCCACTGGTTGGTGACGATGATTTCTCTCTGCCCAAGCTTCACAGTCCCAGTATGTCCTCATTCAGACTCCTCACGTCTCCTGTACTTGGGGTAGCTGTCCTCACCCTGCTCTATGACCCTTCTTGCCTCTCAATCAATTTTACCTCACAATTGTTTTTCGTAATACGATACACAGTCGATAGAGGGATGCCTGTACTTAATGAACTTACCGATGCATTCTCAATTCCTCGATGAAGTGCTCCAAAATGACAACTCTATAGGGGCCGCCATAACCTAGTGGATAAGGCGCTGGACTCATGATCCAAAGGTCGTGGTTTCGAATCCCGGCTTGGTCTTGGAAATTTTAACGTGGAATGTTTCCAGCTAAAATGACCGTAGTTCACCCCGATATCCACCCTGGCCCCGCAGGTGTCAGTCTAATGTGACGGACCAGCCGTCTGCATATCCTTGATTTTGGCACGGACGTTAAACCCAACTCAAACATGACAACTCTGTGAAAAGATTGCATTTTCACGATGTATTATGTCTATTGGAGGGCCTCTGGGTTGACAACATTTCTGGTCTCCCTGTTTGGCGCAAGTATAGTCAGTGTTTCTGCGCTTCCAGTTCGTGATGCTGCAACGTAGAACATTCCATGTGTAAAACACGGAACGGTCAGATCTGCCCCACGGGATGAAAATGTCTGACCATGGCTCTTGTTGACAGACAAAATCAGACGGTATTGCAGAGCATCATAACTTCGGTGTATTTCTGAAATCCTCTGCAGACTACCATCTCTAAATTTGGAAATTAACGGTTTTTAACGGTCAATTTTAAGTTTCTGTTCATATTAGTTGTCTGTCATTGATCAGCGTGTAAAACTGCACCTGTATACCAAATTTCATCAAGAAAGGTCTAAATTTAGAAAATAACGGATCTTAACGGTTTTTAACGCTCAATTTTATAGTTTCCGTTCGTGTAAGTTGTATATCATTGTTCAGCGTGTAAAACTGCGTCTGTATACCAAATTTCATCAGGAACGGTCTAAATTTATATAATAACGGTTTTTAACGGTCAATTTTTAAGTTTCCGTTCGTGTAAGTTGTATATCATTGTTCAGCGTGTAAAACTGCATCTGTATACCGAATTTCATCAAGAACGGTCTAAATTTATATAATAACGGTTTTTAACGGTCAATTTTAAGTTTCGGTTCGTGTAAGTTGTATATCATTGTTCAACATTGAAAACTACACCTGTATATCAAATTTCATCAAGAAAGGTCTAAATTTAGAAAATAACGCTTTTTAACGGTGATACCATCTCTAAATTTATAAATTAACGGTTTTTAACGGTCAATTTTAAGTTTCTGTTCATATTAGTTGTCTATCATTGATCAGCGTGTAAAACTGCACCTGTATACCAAATTTCATCAAGAAAGGTCTAAATTTAGAAAATAACGGTATCTTAACGGTTTTTAACGCTCAATTTTAAGTTTCCGTTCGTGTAAGTTGTATATCATTGTTCAGCGTGTAAAAACTGCATCTGTATACCGAATTTCATCAGGAACGGTCTAAATTTATATAATAACGGTTTTTAACGGTCAATTTTTAAGTTTCCGTTCGTGTAAGTTGTATATCATTGTTCAGCGTGTAAAACTGCATCTGTATACCGAATTTCATCAAGAACGGTCTAAATTTATATAATAACGGTTTTTAACGGTCAATTTTAAGTTTCGGTTCGTGTAAGTTGTATATCATTGTTCAACATTGAAAACTACACCTGTATACCAAATTTCATCAAGAAAGGTCTAAATTTAGAAAATAACGCTTTTTAACGGTGATAAATAACGGTCATAAAAATTATCGAATGACCCAATGTTATTCACAGTATGTCCTTCTAGACTCATGCCAAGTTTGGTGGCGATCCGAGGACTCCCTTTGCCGCCAACATCAGAAAAGATTGTATTTTTGATCGTTTTTAGGGGGGTACGTGTTGTTAACGGTTTTTAACGGTCATAAATAACTGTCGCAGAAACTGTCCAATGACCCTGTGTTACTCGGGAGATGTCCCTCTAGGTTCGATGTACCTGTGCAATGTCACAACGGCCATTTGATGAAAAGCAGAGGAAAAAGATGTCTTTGAAACCGTTATAACAGTTTTTTAACGGTTTTTAACGGTTTTATTTCTTTAAAGATTAGCCCAAAACCATCCTCGGGTCACAACAGACATACCTGCTAAATTTCAAGAAGATCGGGTTTTAAACAGTTTCTTTGATAGGGTTTGGTGTTTTTAACGGTTTTTAACTGTTATAAATAACGTTTTTTAACTGCCAAATAACGGTTTTAATTTTAGAGAAGTAGTCCTGTACCTGTGCAATGTCACAACGGCTATTTGAAGAAAAGCAGGGGAAAAAAGATGTCTTTGAAACCGTTATAACAGTTTTTTAACGGTTTTTAACGGTTTTATTTTTTTAGAGATTAGCCCAAAAACCATCCTCGGGTCACAACAGACGTACCTGCCAAATTTCATGACAATCGGTTGAGCCGTTTTTGAGTCTATAGCGTACACAGACACACACACACACACACACAGACAGACAGAATTTGCCATTTATATATTAGATGAATTAGCGTTGGAAGTGATCAGAAATGGGAAACATGGTGCTACATTTACGTGTGATTACTTTGAATTATTTATATTACTTTTGGCAGATGATGTGGCGCTCTTGTCTGAAACAATAGTTGGGTTACAGACACAATTAAACAGCCTATATAGAGCAACATCAGGACTCCATCTAAAGCTGAATATGAATTAAAGCAATATAGTCGTTTTTAGGAAAGGTGGATACCTAGCAGCGAGAGAACATTGGTCTTACAATGGAATCCCTATACCCGTTGTTAATGTTTATAAGTATTTAGGTATTCATTTTCAACAAGATTGAGTTTTTACTGTGTCGTGTCAAAATCTTGCCAGCAGAGCGAAACATGCGATGTTAAGTATATTGCAAAAATTATCTAAATTAAACTGTAGTTCCCTTGTTGTGTATCTTAAATTATTTGACACACAAGTACAACCAATTGTTCAATATGGGGCTGAATTATGGGGATTAAGTAGTGCACCTCGACACCGTGAAAAGGTACACCTGTTTGCTCTTAAAAAGTTCCTAGGTGTTCAATTGCAAACACCAAATGATTTGATATATGGAGAAACAAATAGATACCCCATTTACATAAATTCTGCAGTCAGGTGTGTACGGTACTGGCTACAGTTGACAAGAATGGATGAGACAAGATTACCACGAAAAGCATATTGTACATTGTTCGATTTGGATTCTCGAGACAAAACCAACTGGTTATCCGATATTCGTTGTAAATTGTATTCATTTGGTTTTGGGTATGTATGGCTAAACCAAGGTGCTGAGGGAATAAATCAGTTCCTTACTGTTTTTAAGGAAAGGCTGGTTCTTTGTAGATGGCAAGAATGGGACTTTCATGTTAAGAACAGTGAAAGATTTAGTTTCTATAATACTTTTTGCACAATAGCTGCTGATAAGACGCATTTGAAATTGAACTTAGACAGGCACCTGAAAATCATTACGACAAAATTTAGACTTGGCGTTTCAGCAATCGCTGTCCATAAGTTTCGTTACAAACAACACACAAGGTTCGTTACAAACAACACACACCTGTTGATTTAATTTGTCCATTGTGCAAACAAGCGACAGAAGATGAGGTGCATTTTGTTTTGTGCTGTCCCGTTCTAAAGGAATTAAGAGTAAGGTATATACATCTACAGTACTATAAATATCCGAATCTTTTCCGTCTTGGATTACTTCTAGCATCAAGTAACGAAAGAACAACTAAACATCTGTCCATTTATCTATATAAGCGTTTAAGATACGTTCTGTGTGTGTTTTCTTAGTGTGTCAGTTTTGATCAGTTATATTGTATTATATTTCTTTTGGAATGATTTATTGTTGCACCCCTCCAATAGGGGCAATGGCCTATTATTGAATAAACTATCCGTATCCGTATCTCTCTCTCTCTCTCTCTCTCTCTCTCTCTCTCTCTCTCTCTCTCTCTCTCCTTCTCTCTCTCTCTCTGTGCCTGTCTGCTGTTTTGTCTGTTGTCTCTTATCTAACTACTATATACTGCTGTCGTCTCTTTATCTACTATCTACTAAATCCTACTATCTAAAATTTTGTGTGTGCGTGCATGGCGTGCGTGCGTGCGTGCGCGGCCGCGGTGTGTGTATTGTGTTTGTGTTGTGTGGTGTGGGTGAGAGAGAGAGAGAGAGAGAGGGAGAGAGAAGGAGAGAGAGAGAGAGAAAATTAAAATTTAAACCCATTTTTCCATCAATTTCATCAAGTGTTTTCTAAAATGCTTTCTTTCCCCCCGCATTACTCTCTCTCCTCCTCTCCTCTCTCTTCCCTCTCTTTCTCTCTCTCTCTCTTCTCCCCTTACATTTTACTTCACGATCAATTTTTTTTTTGAAGTTCATTTTTATGAAGAACCTACTTCAGGCAAGAAAAGCGGCAAAAAAACACCAGTACCCGCTCTTTATCCTCGGATATAAACTTTCATTTTTTCAACGCCCC
>JAMYXO010005631.1:0-5000 GCA_033310375.1 Conus canariensis
AAAATCCCTGTTCCATGCTTTGAACTTCTCACAGGGCTTGTTTGGCTATGTCCACATTTACTCCCACCATAGAAGATAACATATTAACAGAAAGCTGCTTTCCAATTCACTCATTTCGCTTCTTTCCATCAATAGATCATATTCCCTAACGTATTTATGCATACCAACTTTCTCGCTATTACCTACATCTTACTCCATAACCATCCCTTCTCTAACTCTACCCACACTCTTCCTCCCCCCATCAAGTGTAACCCAACGTCTGTAATGGCAAATTATGCTTAATTCTGGGGTGGGAAGTGGCTCGGCACTGTACAGGAATTTTGAACTCAGGGGGCATAAAGGAGGTGGACACCTACCCAATTATACTCTGCGCATCATGCCGGAATGTTGTGCACTGTGTTTGTGCATCTGAGCCTAAGCGTCAGCTATGAAGTATGGTCAGCATGGTCTTGGAACAAAATTGTCTACATGAAAATAGAGTAGTACCTAAAAGGAAATATGAATAAGTAATCATGGGAAAAAATTAATGATAATCATTATGGCACAAAAATTATGCCTAACTGCGTAATCGGGAGTCATGATATCTGTCTATGGGTAGCAGGGTAACCTGTCTGTACGGTATGTTCAGTCTTTGCTCATCTAGAGCCTTACCTCATTCTTGAGGGGTTGTGACCTCCATGGAGCGGGCACTGGGGCTGGTGGAGGGAGAACATCAACTGGAAGATGAAGGAACCAGGCACCAGTTGGTTCCTGTGCCCTCGGACGTGGATGTGGCGTCAACAACATCTCTTCTTCGGAGTCAGTGTCCAAGGCGTCAGCAGAAAAGGTACAGGTTGTTGCCATGGCAAAGGCTCTGGATCCTCATCTGGGAGATTGGAGGCTGGAGGAGGTCTCTTTGGTTGAGGACCCTCTCTGGGCCACATGGCAGGACAGCATACACCTGCTGATTTTGGTTGGCAGTGACACAGTGTGGGTCAGGCTGCCAGAAGTCCTGGATCCTGTTGCCGCCTAGAACCCAGTCGTGCACGCAGACATGGTCGCCAACCTGGAGATGATGGCTAGATGTCATGTAGACGATCAAATGCCTCCTGGTCAGCTATCCCAAGTTGCTATTGGTGTTGCCATATTCAGTCTACCGTGCCTGCGGTTGTTGTGGTGGAACGTCCCAGGAGGTCGTCAATGGGTAGCTTGGGCTCCTGCCCAAACAGGAGGATGGTGTTAATCAGAACAAAGTTATACAGGCGATCCAAATCTCAAGACATTGCTGGGACATAAGAGATGGGGCACATTTTTTGTGACAGCATGTAAAATCTGTTTTGACCTAAGTCAACGACATAAGCCCAGGTCTCATACTGACTGTGTTAAGTGCTGATGTGTCAGGTCTATATCTATGCCACTGCTTTAGTAATTAACACAGGCTATGCATAGGTTATGTCATGCATTGTGTCTTTTGATGTATATACAAAGTGAGGGTCTGGTGCATCTGTTCTAGTATTGTGTTCTTTCTCCCTCCTGGCCCCAACATGCATACATACATAATTATGAGTGAGCCACCATCCATTGCAAAGGTTGTTCCCCTTCTCACTTTTTGTGCAAACACGTGTATACACACGAGAGAGAGAGAGAGAGAGAGAGAGAGGAGAGAGAGAGAGAGAGATGCAAAAACAGTGGAAATTCTGGAGTACAGACGACAGAGCCCATAAAATTAAAAAGGTCAAATTTGTATACTACTGGCGGAAACCTGTTCATATTTCTCTCATTGGAAATGCTATCCTTAGCAGGTGTGGAGGGGTGCCTACCTTCCTGTGGAGGAGAAGTGCGCGTCTTTCTGCACGTGCGGGACAGGACGTGGATGGCGGGCATTGTGCATGTGACGACAGCGGCGGAGAAAGAACAGGTTCTTGGTCGTTGTCATCCATCGCCTCTTCAGACATGGAGTCCAGCTTCCTTGATGGTGAATGCTGTAGTCGTCCATCGCCTCTTCAGACATGGAGTCCAGCTTCCTTGATGGTGAATGCTGTAGTCGTCCATCGCCTCTTCAGACATGGAGTCCAGCTTCCTTGATGGTGAATGCTGTAGTCGTCCATCGCCTCTTCAGACATGGAGTCCAGCTTCCTTGATGGTGAATGCTGTAGTCGTCCATCGCCTCTTCAGACATGGAGTCCAGCTTCCTTGATGTGAATGCTGTAGTCGTCCATCGCCTCTTCAGACATGGAGTCCAGCTTCCTTGATGATGAATGCTGTAGTCGTCCATCGCCTCTTTAGACATGGAGTCCAGCTTCCTTGATGGTGAATGCTGTAGTCGTCCATCGCCTCTTCAGACATGGAGTCCAGCTTCCTTGATGATGAATGCTGTAGTCGTCCATCGCCTCTTCAGACATGGAGTCCAGCTTCCTTGATGATGAATGCTGTTGTCATCTATCGCCTCTTCAGACATGGAGTCCAGCTTCCTTGATGAATACTGTTGTCTGCAGGTTCCTTCAGATCCCCCCAGAGTCGTCTCCTTCAAGCTGTTTGGTCACGGCCATGTCTGCGCTCGTGGCTCACCTTATGGAAAAGGTTCACTTCCAGGTGTCACGGAGAACAGTGGGCCACCAGGTGGATGCCCGTCGAGGCTCTGACCCTTTGTCGCTCAGATCTGGTTCCCGTTTCTGTTGTACACAAAAAAAGACAAGTTATCTAACTATAATGTGGGGTTGGAGAGACGGTCGGTCAGTAAACTCAGCAACGGACCGAATATTTCATCTGTTGGAACAATGCAACCGTCTATTGGGAAAGGGGGAGGGGGGGGGGGGGTAAGAAAGTTGGAGGAAGGGGATGGGGAGGGGGAATATCTGTTCACTGCTCCTTCTCCCCACTTGGGTACATTGTCATTAAAAGAGGAAAAATAAAAGGTCATCAGCTGTACAGCAAAAGATAGCAAATGTCTGTGTCTGCAACATTAACTTGACACACAGTTTGTAAAATGGTTGGTTGCTTTGTTGGTTAGTATACTAGGTAGCTTATCATATTAGTTGACTGGTCAATTGGCTAGTTTTTCAGTTTACTTGTCGATTCATCAATCAATCAGATCCAACAAGCGCGGGTAGACCAAAGCACAGCAGGGGTGCTTTGTTTTTCACACGAAATAGATTTCACGCAAAATGAATGCAAATGGCAAACTAATTATCAGAACGACTGGGTGATGAGAGAGAGAGAGAGAGAGAGAGAGAGAGAGAGAGAGACTGGGGCCGGGGTTCCAGGACTGACCTGGTAAGGCAGAGTGCGTGTGTGTGAATGTGCAAGTGCTTGTAAGTGTATAAACGAAATGTTCCAAAGTGTAGTGAAAACACTTTAATGACAAAGATCCTGCACATAAACCCTACAAGAAGAAATCCTTCCCAGTACAGACATGAGTTTTGTTTAAAAGCAAGCGAGTGGTTGGGGAGGGGTGGGGGTGGGGGTGGGCAGAAATCTTTCCCCGTTTCTTTCCATCAATAACACTAAGTGCACTGAGCGTGCTGCGCACACACACGCGCACACACGCTCACACGCGCGCGCGCGCGCACACACACACAAAGACCGAGACTGAGACAGAGACAGAGAGACAGAGGCAGACAGAGAGACAGGGAGAGAGCGAGATAGAGAGACAGAGGAGGTGGTGGGGGAGGTAGAGTGTGAAGAGGGAGGGATACAGAGAGAGAGAGAGAGAGAGAGAGAGACAGACAGAGGGTGGTGGGGAAGGTGGAGTGTGATGACAGATAAACAGAAAGGGAGACAGAGAGGTCATTTTAAAGAGAGAGAGAGAGAGAGAGAGAAAGACCGTGGGTGTAGAGAGAGAGAGAGAGAGAGAGAGAGAGAGATGAGAGAGAGAGAGAGAGAGAGAGAGAGAGAGAGAGAGAAACGAACGAACGAACGAACTTTTTTTAATGAGGGAAAAAGCGGAATAAGCACGAAATGGCTTTTTTATATCCGACCCTCAACAAAGGGAAATCTATAGAAAATACAATAACAACATCAGCAAAATTAATATACAACTGAAGTAAACATACATAAACGCTATAAATAGAAAGAGGAAATGGTTACCCACAAAAACAGAAGACAATCAACGCCTAGAAGAGAGAGAGAGAGAGAGACACACAGACAGACAGACAGAGAGACAGACAGAGAAACCAGTGAGAGAAACAGGTGGGGGAGGGAGGGGAGGGTCATCACATATAGTTCATGACAAAACAGTAATTGGAAGATAAATATATACAATAAACACTATCACAACAATGAAATTATAACACATTTCTGGAAAAAGAAAAAAAATCATTGAACAGGCACCCCATCGTGTTTAGACAAAAGACAAAATTCACACTTGACAAGCAGCACCTTTGGAAAAATAGTTAGGAGAGACCAGTTCAGAGAGAGAGAGGGGGAGAGAGGGGGAGGGAGAGAGAGAGAGAGAGAGAGAGAGAGAGAGTTTAAGAGCATGAATTGGAAAATTCAGTCATTAGTTGGGTATGAAGTGCCCTTTTAAAAGCTATATATGCTGGCATGAACATCAAGAGAGGGTGAAATGCGGTTCCACAAAAAGCCGCCAGAGTAGTGAAGACTGGTTTTAAACATATCTATTCTTGGACGGGCTATTACAATTTTATGAATATGGCGATTTTCATTAAATCTAAATTTCTCTGTAATTGAAGGGGGAGCACGACCTGAAAGAATCTTAACCCCTTCCCTGCCTGCTACAAGTAACGTTCGTAGTGAAAACCAAGAATCGCCACGCCCGTATACGAGTACGCTTCGTAGTAACTTCATCATGGAAAGCAGAAAAATCTACTTGGGAGACGACCCTCTAAAATGTTACCACTTCTTCTACTGATGTCAAGGTACGGCCCCTTTCCCTTCACACGACTGGCCAACTGACCACATGATATGCAAATTGCGAGCTGAGAGGTATCAGCTGATAAGCATATTCAAGATGGCAGCTCAACCTAGCACTTCGTAGACGCGTTCCGTTTTCAAGCGTTACA
>JAMYXO010005631.1:10000-15087 GCA_033310375.1 Conus canariensis
AGAGTAGCTTCGACACCTTCAGTTCAGTTCAGTTCAACTTGGGACTTAAGATAGCCTCACAGCTTTTAGTGTCCCAATCATCTTATTTATATAATAAACAGTTGTTGCATAATGCATGCATATGCTCAGGATATATTTTATACTCTATTCTGTCAATCAAATTGGAATTTTAACATATTTAACTTTGCGTTAGTATCCAGAAGGTTTTTAAAAGTATTCAAATCTTTTGCTTTTTTAATGTGTGCAGGTAGTTTGTTCCAATATGGTGCCACTCTGTTATAGTTTGTTCCAATATGGTGCCACTCTGTTATAGTTTGTTCCAATATGGTGCCACTCTGTTATAGTTTGTTCCAATATGGTGCCACTCTGTTATAGTTTGTTCCAATATGGTGCCACTCTGTTATGTTTGTTCCAATATGGTGCCACTCGTTACTAAAGGACAATTTTCTAATATTAGTGCGACGATATTTAATTTGGATTTTGTTATCAGAATTTCTTGTAATTTGATTAGGAAACAAGTGAATCACTGTCTGGGCCTCTTCCCTTTGCAAAACGTGCATTAGAGCTGTCAGGGACTGCGGAGGTAGGCTTGAGGGAGGAGGAGGGGAGGTTGGTGGGAAAGGCTTGAGGAAGGTTGGGGGAGGGGAGGGGGGGCTAGGGTGGACGTTTGGGGAGGTAGGGGGTAAATTGGGAGGAAGTTGGGGTTAGTTGGGGAAGGTGTGGGAGGGTAAGTTGGGGGGGGTTGGAGTGGGTAAGTTGGGGAGGTAGGTGGGGGGGGGGAGGTTGGGGGGTAAGTGGGGCAAGGTTGGAGAGGGGGGAAGAGGGCTCTGACGGGACCTACCTGACTGTCGTATAGGAATATTTAGTCCAAGTCTCACTTTCCTTTTTGTTTTGCAGTTGGCAGAGAAAATAAACTAATCAAAATCCTCTCTCTCTCTCTCTCTCTCTCATTCTCTCTCTCTCTCTCTCTCTTCTCTCTCTCTCTCTCTGCATAGGTGTGCATCAGATGGAGGGGTTGGAGAATATTGGTAGGGGTGGTGATGTGGTTATGGTGAGAGAGAGAGAGAGAGAGAGAGAGAGAGAGAGAGAGAGAGAGAGAGAGAGAGTATGTGTGTGTGTGTGAGGTGGGAGGGGGAGGTATTGCCAAAAATCTGAACTAGCGATCAACCATGTGGCAATTGTGATTTGCTTTGTCCTGTGCGTCTTGTGCTGTTCACTTTAAGTTCTTTTGGTGTTAATTACTAATGAAGTCTGAAGTCATTCTTTCATTTGGCCCGCCTTGGTGTATTCGGCTTTTATGCTCGCATGAATGTTCGTTGGATTGTATACGGTTGGTGTTGTTCCATTGAATGCCACAAGAAAGAAAGAAAGAAAAAGAAGAGACCAGACAGAAAAGAAAACAAACAAACAAACAAGTAAAGAAAAAAAAAAAATTAAAAGAGAAAAAAATAAGCATTTCTAAGTATTGAAAATGTGAATGAACAAATCACTGATTGAATGAAGAAATGCACAAAGAAAGTAAGAAGAACAGTTTTAAGTAAAAGATTTGAATACGCAAAAATAACTGATGAGTAACCTATGTAACAAATAAAACTGTTCTCTCTCTCTCTCTCTCTCTCTCTCTCTCTCTCTCTCTCTCTCTCTCTCTCTCTCTCTCTCTCTCTCTGAGAGTTTTCTAAAGTATTGTGTGTGTAACAACGTCACTATGAAAGCTTCAGACTGATATTCATATAAAACTCACTTGACTGCATGGACACAATGTCTGAACAATAAACCATATAAAGTCTGAAATCTCTCTCTCTCTCTCTCTCTCTCTCTCTCTCTCTCTCTCTCTCTCTCACCACACACACACACACACACACACACACACACACACACACACACACACACACCACACACACAACATATATATATATATATATATATCTGTATACATTGTATATCTATAGATGTGTGTGTGTGAGTGAGTGTGTGTGAGAGAGTGCGTGCGTGTGTATGTGTGTGTGTATGTATGTTTGCGGGGTGTGTGTGTGCGTGCGTGCGTGTGTGTGTGTTGTGTTGTGTGTGCGCGCGCGCGTGCGTTTGCGTGCGTGAGTGTGTGTGTGTGTGTGTGTGTGTGTGTGTGTGTGTGTGTGTGTGTGTGTGAAAAAACGGACACCAAAACAGAGGAGAGGAAAGGGCATGAGACAGGAGCGAGAAGTAGGGAGAGGGAGAGAGTGAGGTGGGGGGTGGGGGGGGGTGAAGGGGAAGACATGAAAAGAAGACGGGGGACATTGAAAAGGAGAGTGGGTGGAGAAGTGAAAAGGGGAAGGCGCGGGAGTAGTGGGGGTCGGCGGTGAGGGGGGAGGGGGCGGGGGGGGGGGGGGGCGGCGTGGGAGGTTGAAGAGGCCAGCCAGGTCTCATTGATGTCAGATTGATGAGCGTGGTCGTAACTGGATGTCAGCATGTCTTAATGCTAACCCCGTCTCCTCCCTTCTCCCCTCCCCCTCCCACCCCCACCCTCAATCCCCTACGACCCCCCCCCCATACCCCTCACCTTTCCTCCCTACGTGCCACCGTTGGGTGTGTGTGTGTGTGAGTGTGTGTGTGTGGTGTGGTTGTGGGTGTGTGTGTGTACCGTAACAGGGTAAGGCATGCATCTTGTGGTGATGTCTCGTATGAGTGATTCATGGAGGGTGAGGGAGAGAGGGTGAGAAGGGGATGAAATAGAGGATAGGACATAACAAAGAAGCTTGTACAGAGAGAGAGAGGGGGGAGGGGGATGTGGGACACAGAGAGAGAGGGAGGGGCAGAGAGAAAGAGAGAAGAGAGAGAGAGGAGAGGAGAGGATTGACAGAGTCGGAGACAGAGAGAGAGAGGGGAGAGAGAAGAGAGAGAGGGACAAGAGAGGGGGGCAGGGGGATTGAGAGAGAGAGGGGGGGGCGTGAGAGAGTATGGACAGAGAGAAAAGAGACAGCACAACACAGAAAGACAGAGGAGAGAGTGTAATGTGGGCGCGCTCATATTTATGTTGGTGTTGTCGTGTGTGTGCGCGCGCGCCCGCGCGCGCGGGTGGAGGGGGAGATGAGTGTTGCATATGGGTAGGATGGGGGATGGCGCGTTAGGGAAGGAATGACGTCAATCACTATATGACAAAGACGCGGTCTTTACGTGTTGCTGTTTGCCACGTTATTTCAGGACAGCTAGAAGAAACGCCTGGCAAGGTCACTTGTGACTGTTGTTGTTGATCATGAACTATGTGGATGACGCGCATTCACTTCGCGGCTAACATACCCCCTCCCCCTTCATTCTGCTTCTGTGGTATTGTTCATAGGGTTTGTGTGTGTGGTGTGTGTGTGTGTGTGTGTGTGTGTTGTGTTGTGTGTGTTTGCGTATTGTTGTGTGTTAGTTGCGTGCGTGTGTGCGTGTGTGTGTGTGTGTGTGTGTGGCGCGCGCGTTGTGACGTTTGCGGCACGCAGCGTTTGCAGGTGCGCCTGTGTGGCGTGAGTGAGGCATGTTGCGTGTGCGCGCGCATGTTGTCGTTGCATGCCGGCGTTGACCGGAACTGCAGTGCTGTTTGTGGTTGTGTGGGCGTTAGAGAACGAAGATGGCAATTGGGGGGTGGGGTAACAGAGAGGGGGTGGGGTGGAGGTGAAGGTCTCCCCAATCCACCAAAATTCATTCACTCCGGTCACACGCCCATTCGATCTTTACTGACTGGTGGTAATCCACTGTCACTGTCCGGGTTTGGTTGGACTAAACACAGTTAAACCAGGCTACACCCCAGTTTGTACCCCTTTGGGGTTTTGGGTTTTCCTTAAAATGGAGGAATGAGGGGGCTTGACCTTTTAACCAAAAAAAAATTAAAGAAAAATTGGGCCCCTTAAAGAACCAAAGCAAAAAATCGGTTGCCCTCAGGGTTTCTTTAGGAAAAAAAAATTCGGACTGGGAAAAAAACCCCGAATATTTTTTGCGAAATTTGGGAAAAAGGGGAATAAAAGGGCCTCGGGAAAAGAATAATATTTTTTGATGCAAAATACAAAAGTTGATTGTGAAGGGGGGAAAAAAATTTAAAAAAAAATTTAAAAAACCCCTTGTTGGGAAGTTAAGGTTTTTTTTTTTTTTTTGTTTTTGTTTTTTAAAGAATTTCGTATGTAAAGTTTATAGTTTTCTTTAACCTTTTTTTTAAGGGCAGTGCTTTTTTGGGGGTTTAAACCCCCCTTTTTCTTCCCCTCCCCTCCCCCTCCCCCCCCTCCCCCTTCCCAAAAAAAATTTTGGGGGGGGGGGGGGGGGGGGGGAAAAAAAAAAAAAACACAAAACGGAAGGCAAAGCAAAATTTTTTGGGGGCCAATGATTTGGAGGGGGGGAAAACAAAAGGGGGAAAAAAACAAACTCCTAAAAAAACCCCCCCCCCGGGGGGGGGGGGGGGGGCACAAAAAGGGGGGAAAAAAAAAAAAGGGAGAAAAAAAAAAAAAAGGTTGAAAAGCGGGGGGAAAAAGAGGGGTGGGGGACAAAGGAAAGGGGGGGGAAAGGGGAAAAGGGGGGGGGCAAGGGAAAATATGGCGGGGAAAAAAAGCAAACCCAAAAAAAGGGGGGTGTAAAATCGCCATTTTTTTTGGGGGGGGTGTTTTTCCCCCCCGGGGGGGGGAAAATAATCAAATTTTTATATGGGGGTTTTGGGGGGGGGGGGGTGGGTTTTTTCCCCCTTTCTTTGGGGTTTTACCGGGGGGTTTGGGGGTTTTTTCACAAAAAAAAGAAACGCCTGGGGGTTTTTTTTTTTTTTTTTATTTTTTGTGGAGAGAGCATTACTTCCCCAAAAAAACCCCCCCCCCAATTTTCTGCTTTTGGTTTTTTTTTGGTTTTTGGGTTTTTTTTTGTGGTTTTTTGGGTTTTTGGGGGGGGGTGTTATTGTGGGGGTTTCTTTTTTTTTTTTTTTTTTTTTTTTTTTTTTTGGGGGGGGTTTTTTAAAAATTTTCACCCCTTTTGTGGGGGGTTGGTTATGGCATGTTTTTGGGGCCCCTTGTTTTTTCATTTCGGGGTCCGGGGGGTTTTTGGGTTTTGTGGGGTTGGAAAAAGGTTTTAAATTGGGGGGGGGGGGAAAAAGGGGG